>CM053038.1:25112444-25399944 GCA_028564925.1 Lithobates sylvaticus
GTGCTGAAGAACGGGGAGAGGTCTGTGTAAAAACAAACCTCTCCCTGCGCTTCCTACTCTGCCTGTCATTGATCGGCTGTTCCCTGTCATCGGGAAAGCCGATCAATGATGTCAGATGTATAGCCACGCCCCCCTACTGTAAAAAAAAAAACACTCCCCGTCTCCTAGTGGTTAACTCCTTCACTGCCAGTGTCATTTACACAGGAATCAATGCATTTAAATAGCACTGATTGCTGTATAAATGACAATGTTTCCAAAAATGTGTCAAAAATGTCCGATGTGTCCGCCATAATGTCGCAGTTATAATAAAAATCGCTGATCGCCGCCATTACTAGTAAAAAAAAAATATTAATAAAAATGCTATAAAACTATCCCCTATTTTGTAAACGCTATAACTTTTGCGCAAACAAATCAATAATTGCTAATTGCGTTTTTTTTTTATTTATTTTTTTTTTTTTACCAAAAATATGTAGAAGAATACGTATCGGCCTAAACTGAGGAAAAAAAAAAAAATTTTATATATTTTTTTGGGGATATTTATTATAGCAAAAAGTAAAAAATATTGATTTTTTTTTCAAAATTGTCGCTCTATTTTTGTTTATAGCGCAAAAAATAAAAACCGCAGGGGCGATCAAATACCACCAAAAAGAAAGCTCTATTTGTGGGAAAAAAAGGACGCAATTTTGTTTGGGAGCCATGTCGCACGACCGCGCAATTGTCAGTTAAAGCGACGCAGTGCCGAATCGCAAAAAGGGGCCTGGTCCTTTGGCTGCAAATTGGTCCGGGGCTGAAGTGGTTAAAAAAAAAAAATTACAATTTGATCACTTTTATTGCTGTCTCAAGGAATGTAAACATCCCCTGTGACAGTAATAGGTGGTGACAGGTACTCTTTATGGAGGGATGGGGGGGGGGTCTAAAAGAATACACTGGTATGTAGATCGATCGGATTAAGAGATTACATGGAGGAAACGGCGGACGCGATCAATCATTTATGATTGTAAGTTAGGATGATGTCTTCATTATTGATTGGCAGCCCCTTCCCTGTGTGTGTGTGTGTGTGGGGCATGGCGATCAAATCGGTTGTCAACCATAGATTTATTGTCCCTATCACAGAAGATCGATTGGAAAATAAATAAAAGTGGGCATGGTTACCATAAAGGAAAAGTCAATTCATCTATTTACCAACGTAATGGAGACGCTCTGATCGTTAAAATGTATTTTCATTATTTCAGGTACTTGTCGGTAGGACCCGATGCGCATTGGCTGGCGGGCGTGATCGCGTGCACGAGCGCCAGCACAGGAATGTGTGTGTGTATGTGTATATGCATATATATATATATATTATATATATATATAACACACAAATCCCTGTGCGGTCGGAGGAGACATGTTGTTTGTTCCTAGTAAATAGGAACAACGATATGTCTCCTCTCCTAGTCAGTCCTATTCCCCCCCATACAGTTGGAACACACATTTAACCACTTGATCGCCCCCTAGTGTTAACTTCTTCCCTACCCATGACATTTATACAGTAATCAGTGCATAGTTATAGCACTGATCGCTGTATAAATGTCAATGGTCCCAAAAATGTGTCAAAAGTGTCCGATCTGTCCGCTACAATACCGATAAAAATCGCAGATCGCCGCCATTACTAGTAAAAAAAAAATAATAATAAAAATCTGAGGTCTTCTTGACCCCCACATGTCACATTACAGAGGGCCGGTAATGCTTATTTCTATTACAAGGGATGTAACTTTGAACCTTCAGCTCCCTCCTCATATTTTCTATGGGATTAAGGTCTGGAGACTGGTTAGGCCACTCCAGGACCCTAATGTGCTTCTTCTTGAGCCAATCCTTTGTTGCCTCGGTCGTGTGGTTTGGGTCATTGTCATGCTGGAATACCCATCCACGACCTATTTTCAATGCCCTGGCTGAGGGAAGGAGGTTCTCACCCAATATTTGACGGTACATGGCCTCGTCCAATTGTCCCCTTGATGCGGTGAAGTTGTCCTGTCCCATTAGTAGAAAAACACCCCCAAAGCATAATGTTTCCACCTCCATGTTTGATTGCGGGGATGGTGTTCTTGGGATCATAGGCAGCATTCCTCCTCCTCCTCCTCCTCCTCATAGTTTCATAGTTAGTAAGGTTGAATAAAGACACCAGTCCATCCAGTTCAACCTGAGTGTCTACAATTGTCCCTATCACTGTACATAGCACACTCACATCGGTCCCTACCCTCAAGGAGCCCACAATCCAAGGTCCCCATTCATATACTAGGGCCAATTTTTTGGACAGAAGCCAATTAACATACCTGCATGTCTTTGGATTGTGGGAGGAAACCGGAGTACCCGGAGGATCTTCCATTTGTGGATAATCGCACCAACTGTTGTCACCCTCTCACCAAGCTGCTTGGCGATCGTCTTGTAGCCCATCCCAGCCTTGTGTAGGTCTACAATCTTCTCCCTGATGTCCTTGGACGGCTCTTTGGTCTTGGCCGTGGTGGAGAGATTGGAAATCTGATTGCTTGCGTGGACAGGTGTCTTTTTTATACAGGTAACAAGCTGAGATTAGGAGCACTCCCTTTAAAGAGAGTGCTCCTAATCTCAGCTCGTTACTTGGATAGAAGACACCTGGGAGCCAGAAATCTTGCTGGTTCGTGTGGGATCAAATACTTATTTCACTGTATCTGCAGAAATGTGTATTACCCATTACGGCCACTAAGCTATTTACGACCGGGTATCTGTTAGTCTTCTGGATTGCTCAAGGTTGCGAGAGGGTGACAGTTTTATTGGGGTTTTCAGACGGGGAATGTGGATTGGGTAATGGAAAGGGTCTGTGTGTGTCCGGTCAATGGACGGATAAGGTCCTGGCATCCGTAGACAGTTTGTATATTGTATAAACTGAAAGAAAAAGGTGGTGGGGAGGGGGGCAAGGTCTTTATGGTTATGGCCTTCACATGACAACATGGCGGAGATGTTGTCCTATGAAAGGGGAGGAAACTTTGATTAAAGAGGGAATCCTATGTAAAGGGGAGCTCTAACTTGGGGGGTACAGCCATGGGCAGCTCTGCTGCCTCCTCATTTGCAAACCTATTTGTTGGATATTTTGGGGGAACGTGATTGTGAAGAAACGTCCCTACACTCCTCTTGAGTGCATTCGTCATATACCACTTCCTTCCAGTCTGAATATAGATCTCCAGATATTCCAACCGCTCCCAAGCACCAAACGAGACGAAACTTGCTTAGTGCTAGCATGGACTGTTTATTTAGAAACAAACTGACAAGTATTTATATACAGTAGAAGGGGAGACCCCCCCCCCCCCTCCTGCTCATTTTACTCTAACAATACACCTGTAACAAATTAACATGAGCTAATTAACTAATCCCTTTAAGCAGCCGATGTGACTCTGTGCCATCAGGATTTCACTACAGGTCAGACTTGTTGTCACCGAGCTTCACACAGTTGATTATAAATTATCATAATAACAACCACAAGACAGCAGGAGCTCCATTAGGAGTCGGTCCGTCTCCTACATTGTACAGAGGACAATGTGGTCAGCTCTCTCAATTAACATCTTGAGTTCATCAACAAACTAAGAATAGTCTTTACATATCCTGCATTGCATCTGACTAGCACAGATTATATTGTGGTCCTCATTCACCCTGTGCCCTAGAGACACAGGGTGATTTACACATAAGATCCGGGGAAGCTGGACAAGGAGCCTCCAGAACTCTCCATGGCAAGCTGAGTTCCACAAACCCCCGACCCAAAGTCACTCCTGTCACAGTGATGTCTCCCCTACAAATCTTTTTCTCTGATCTTGTTAAGAGTTGGCCAAGGTATATCGATGATATTTTTCTTATGTGGGATGGGGATGAGCCAGCCTTCTAGGATCCTGTGAACTACTGAACCGCTTGATCTCTCAATTCTTTACTTTCTGATTGGTGAGTGGTTTCTTAACTTCTTGACCTCCAGAAGATTTTACCCCCCTTCGTGACCAGGCCATTTTTTGCTATTTGGCACGGCACTATTTTACCTGGCAATTGTGCGGTCATGAAACACTGTACCCAAATTAAATTTATATCCTTTGTTTTCACACAAATTTGGTGGTATTTGGATCACCACTGGGTTTATTTTTTTATTACATAAATAAAAAAGGTTGAAATTTTTTTTGGGAGGAAAAAAAAATTACATTTCTACTATGTCTGTTTTAAAAAATATATCCAATAAAATCAAATTTCTTCATAAAATGTATTTTGCTACTTCCGGTAAAAAAAAAAAAAAAAAATCTCAAAGGTCTATTATTTGGTTTGTGTGAAAAGTTATAGCGTCTACAATCTAGTGGTGCACCAAAATGACAATTCTGGACCAAAACGAAAATTCAGGATGCACTTGGCCGAAAACTGAAACTGAAATGGACAATTAAAAAAAAAAAAAAAAAAAATACAATTATTTATATATATATATATATATATATATATATATATATCCGACTTTTAATATCAATTTAAATTAATATAAATTTATTTTCAGCCATTATCAGCACCCTTTCAGTTGATAGGCTGCTTTTACACTGAGCAGTTTTTGAAGTGCTTTTGTGGTAAAAAAAAAAAAAAAGCAAGAACAGCTCAAGAAAAATGTATGTCTTCACACTGCTCCATTGCGTTTCCCTTGCGGTGTTAAAAAATCCTGCTTGCTTAATTTTTGGTGCATAGTTGGTCAGCTAAAAAAAAAAAAAACACAAAAAATTAGGGATGCACCGATACTTCTTTTTTTTGTATTTTTTTTTATTATTTTTTTTATTATTTTTTTTTTTTACGAGTATGAATACCAATACTTTTTTACTGATCACCGATACAAATTACCGATACCTACCGCAACTGTTTTGTTTGCACTTCAGCTGTCAACAATGGTTCAAAGCATTGAAAAGTAATTTACAAATGAAATAAATTTTGTTTTTTAATTTTGCGCTATTTTTTTTTAATGTGAAATGTAAGGGTTAATAAGGGGTTAAACAGAGGAACAAAAGTTCATCCCCACAGACAGCTCAAAGAGCCGAGCCCGAAAGTATCGGTGCATTTGCACGAGTACTGACACTTGTGCAAATACTCGGTGCCGGCAACGATACTGATACTAGTATCGGTGCAACCCTACTAAAAATGCACCTCATTGAAATCGCATCACTTTTTTTTCTGTCTTGCCATTTCAATTTCGGAGGGGGGGGGGGGGGTTGTTTAGCATTTAATTTTTTTGGGAAAATTAATTTTTTTTTTTTATTTTTTTTTTTATTTTAAATTTTTTTTTTTGTTTTTTCTCTTTTTTTTGTTCACTTTTATTTATTTTTATTTTCAGTTTTCACTTTGTTTATATTTTTTCATTTGTTATCTATGTTTATTGTAAAGCGCTGCACGAAATGGTGGTGCTACTGTATATTAATCCTGTAGAATAATCTTCAATTTTTCATTTTTGTTTGTTTTATTTAATTTTTCCTGGCAGTTAATTTGAATTTTTCCCCCCTTTTTTTTTATTTATTATTTTTTTTTTTTTATTTATTTTTCGTATTCTCTTCCCTTTCTTTGCAG
The DNA here is from genome assembly GCA_028564925.1 of Lithobates sylvaticus. Classification (NCBI taxonomy): domain Eukaryota; kingdom Metazoa; phylum Chordata; class Amphibia; order Anura; family Ranidae; genus Lithobates; species Lithobates sylvaticus. Next base: position 25,118,028 of record CM053038.1, read on the forward strand.
CCGGGATGAATTTGCTTCTGCCCTCCTTCCTTTTGTCTCCCTGTCCACTTTGTACATTGACATCTTGTTCTTTCCTTTTTTTTTTTTTGTGCTCTGCCTTGTAACCACCACATTTTATTAACTCCCGACTTTTTATTTTTATTTATTTTTTTACACTGACACCGGCGGTTGGCCCACTGCGTAGAACATGCCGTAAGTGCGCATGCTTGTCCTGGTTATATCTGCAATACACGCTACTTTGATTGCTGTCACTTTAATATTTACACTGGGGATGTCTGGCTGTTATGTCATTTTTAAATGGCATGGATATGGTGGGCTTATGACGTCAATATGACATCAATGGGCGTGGCTGAGCTAGTTCTTCGCTTTCTGATTGGTGGCTGATTCCGTAACCACTTGACCTACGGAAGATTTTTACCCCCTTCGTGAACAGACCATTTAATTCTGCTATTCAGCTCTGCGCCAATTTAACTGCTAATTACTGGGTCATTCAACGCTCTACGCAAATTAAATTTGTATCTTGTAGTTTTTTTTTTTGTTTTTGTTTTTTCCTCGCAAGTAAGGCATATTTAATCACCACTGTGTGTGTTTTTATTTTTTTATTACATGAATGGAAAAAGAGTTTTGAAATAAAAAATATATTTTTTTACTTTCTGTTATAAAACATATCCAATAAGAATTTCTCCATAAATTTAGGGAAAAATGTATTCCCTTACGTGCCGCTAGCAGTGATCAGGGGCTGATTCTCCTAACGCCACGTTTTTGGGGATTGCAAAGAGGCGTGACAAGTCGTACCCCATGATTTCTAATGAGAACCATTCTATATCTGTGCGACTTCAAAAGTAGTCCCTGCACTACTTTGATGCGACTTTGAGGTCCCTAGACCTCAAGATTACACAGGCTATGCTTCATGTCGCGTCCAAAATGGCAGCAAAGTCGGGCGACTTTCAGGTCGCACAAGTGTGAAAGGGGCCTAACCCAAACTAACCTATAATAATAAGATTATTATTATTTTTTTTTGTTTACAAAAGTTTTTCTTGAAAAATCATAAAGAAAAACAGTAACTGTGTCAGACAAAGTTCAAAAACGAGAACAAGATACAGTATTTCGCTACATGATGGGGAATAGGGACATAAAGAGTAGGGAATGTTGCTAAAAAGACATTTAATATACAATATATTTCTCTGTAGATATATGGCATTTTTCTATAAGATTATTATTATAAGTGAATAATAATAAAAAAATTTAAATAAAATCTAATGGAAAAGCTGAAAAAAATAGCAACAAAAGATGATAGTTTTTTCTCTATTGGCTAATAAAAAAAAAAAAATGACAAGCTCAAAAACGCTGTATAAACGCACCAAAATCACGCGGAAAATTGATGATACTGTACACCAGGGCTTTTTTTTTTGTAAATTCTATTTTATTTTCAAATTTTTTTTATACATAAACATAAATACAATTTCATTGCATGCGTATCACAAAACATATCTTAATTGTATATCGTTTCATTTTACATCTGGTTATACTAAAGCAGAAAAGAAAAAAGGGGGGGGGGGTTTTAAAAACAAAAAGAAATTAAATCCTCTCTCCTCCCCATGTACACCAGGGCTTGACAAATTTGCTCTGAATCTAGGAGACTTTTTTTCTTATTTTTTTTATAAATTATTATTATTTTTTTTTTTTTATCGAATAAATCTTACGGGTAGAAAATGAAACATCTTTGCGAAGGTGAACGTCTCCTTGAACCCTTTCACAGCCAGAGCCGTTTTTGCTTTTTTGCACACGTTTAAAAAATAGATAAATAAAAAACATTTTAGGCATGAAGATTACACAAAACCCCTAAATATGATGTATTTTCTGAAAAGCAGACACCCCTAGAGGATAAAATAGTGGTAGTTCCAAATAGTAGTCACACGATATTACCGGAAAGGTCTAGGAAAATTTCAGTAAAAAAAAAAAAACAGTAAAGTTAATTTTAGGGGGGGGGGGGCACAAAAAAACAATAAGTTACCCAGTTTTTTGGTAAAATATAAAAGACGAGGTTGCGCCGAGTAAATATATACCCAACATGTCACGTCATTTGAAAATTCTGAAATTTGAAAATTCTGAAATTTGAAAATTCAAAATTCTGAAATTTTGAAAATTCGTAACTTTGGAAATTCAATATTCGCAAATTTGAAAATTCGAAAAATTTTTAAATGTTAAAATTAGAAAATGATTTCTAATGAGATCCATTCTATATCTGTGCGACTTCAAAAGTAGTCCCTGCACTACTTTGATGCGACTTTGAGGTCCCTAGACCTCAAGATTACACAGACTATGCTTCATGTCGCGTCCAAAATGGCAGCAAAGTCAGGCGACTTTCGAGTCGCACAAGTGTGAAAGGGGCCTAACCCAAACTAACCTATAATAATAATATTATTATTAGTGAATAATAATAAAAAAATTAAAATAAAAGCTAATGGAAAAGCTTAAAAAACTAACAACAAAAGATGATAGTTTTCTCTATTGGCTAATAAAAAAAAAAAAAATGACAAGCTCAAAAACGCTGTATAAAAACACGCATAAACGCATCCAAAATCACGCGGAAAATGATAATACTGTACACCAGGGCTTTTTTTTTTTGTAAATTCTATATTTTATTTTCAATTTTTTTTATACATAAACATAAATACAATTTCATTGCATGCGTATCACAAAACATATGTTAATAATATATTGTTTCATCCGGTTATACATAAGAAGAAAATAAAAAGGGGGGGGGGGATTTTAAAAACAAAAATAAATTAAATCCTCTCTCCTCCCATGTACACCAGGGCTTGACAATTTTTTTTTTTTTTATCGAACAAATCTTACGGGTAGAAAATGTAACATCTTTCCGAAGGTGAACGTCTCCTTGAACCATTTCACAGCCAGAGCCGTTTTTGCTTTTTTTTGCACACGTTTAAAAAAAAACAACATTTTAGGCCTGAAGATTACACAAAACCCCCAAATATTATGTATTTTCTGAAAAGCAGACACTCCTAGAGAATAAAATAGTGGTAGTTCCAAATGGTAGTCACACGATATTACCCGAAAGGTCTAGGAAAATTTCAGTAAAAAAACAAACAGTAAAGTTAATTTTAGGGGGGGGGGGCACAAAAACACAATAAGTTACCCAGTTTTTTGGTAAAATATAAAAGACGAGGTTGCGCCGAGTAAATAGATACCCAACATGTCACGTCATTTGAAAAGAATTTGAAAATTCTGAAATTTGAAATTTGAAAATTCTGAAATTTTGAAATTTGAAAATTCTGAAATTTGAAATTTGAAAATTCTGAAATTTTGAAAATTTTGAAATTTGAAAATTCAGAAATTTTAAAATGGAAAATTCTGAAATTTTGGAAATTCTGAAATTCTGAAATTTGAAGATTCGTAACTTTGGAAATGTGAAGAATCGTAACTTTGGAAATTTGAAGATTCGTAACTTTGGAAATTTGAAGAATCGTAACTTTGGAAATTTGAAGATTCGTACCTTTGGAAATTAAAAGATTCGTAAATTTGAAAACTCAAATTTTTCAAATGTTAAAATTAGAAAATTTCGGAATTTTCGTTTTTTTTGAAAAAAGCAAAAAAACAAATGAAATGAAAACGAAATTATTTTTGTGTCAGTGCACGTCTATCGGGTACATGTGCACGCATGGCCAGTAGAGCCAACTCATCAAAATCTGCTGCTGGAGAGTCACCGGAAGTAATGTAGTTGGAGATTTCGACGAGTTGGCTATTTTGACAGAACACAGACGGAACTGGAAGGGCCCCCTCCTGCCGCCTCATAAAGCGATCCGAGCGGCTAATTAGCTGCTCGGATTGCTTTTACAAAGAAACAGAATTGTCTGCTGAAGAAAAAACAATACTGAGATGTCCTGAAGCTGCAGCCATCATCTCGGGATAACCACTTTGACCAGATGACGTACAGTATATGTACGTTCGCCAGTCAGCAAATCCTGAGGGCTGGTGCTCTAATCTTTTGTAGGACAACACCAGTCGTGGCCTTGTGTCTCCACATTGAGTCTGTTCTCTTTGATACCAACTTGTCCTGCCGTTGGCCAATTTTTACATACCCGTATCTGAGGGCTGATGCTTTAATCGTTTGTAGGAAAACCCCTTCCTGAGCCTTGTGTCTCCACATCGGATCGATTTTTTTATTTATTCATTTTTTCCACTGATGCCCATTTGTCCTTCTGCTGACCAAGTTTTACACACCAGTATCAGAGGGCTGATTCTCAATTTTTGTTTGTAGAACACCTGCCTGGGCCCTCGTGTTTCCACATTGGGTCCATTTTCTTTGATGCCAACCTGTCCTGCCATTTGCCAATTTTTTTTTACATACCTGTATCTGAGGGCTGATGCTCTAATTTTTGGTAGGAAAACAGCTGCCTGGGCCTTGTGTATCCCAATTTTTTGGGACTGTTGTTGCCGACACACTGTCCCGCCACTGGTCAGTTTTTTTACACACTTGTATCAAAGGGCTGATGCTGTAATGTTTTGTAGGACAACACCTGCCCAAGCCTTGTGTCTCTACATTGGATCTATTATCTTTGATGCCAACCTGTCCTGTCGTTTGCTAATGTTTACTTGCCTGTATCTGAGGGCTGACGCTCTAATCCTTTTGTAGGAAAAACAGCGGCCTGGGCCTTGCGTCTTCCAATTTGGGCCTGTTGTTTCTGGCATACTATACTGCCACTGGTCAGTTTTTACACAATTGCATCTGAAGACTGATGTCATCTGTTGTGTGACAACACCTGCCTGTGTCTTGTGTCTCCACATTGGATCCATTCTCTTTATTCCAACCTGTCCTGCCACTGGACAATTTTTACATGCCTGTATCTGAGGGCTGATGCTTTAATTTTTTGTAGGAAACCCCCTGCCTGTGTCTTGTGTCTCCACATTGGATCTATTCTCTTTATTCCAACCTGTCCTGCCACTGGACAATTTTTACATGCCTGTATCTGAGGGCTGATGCTTTAATCTTTTGTAGGAAACCCCCTTCCTGTGTCTTGTGTCTCCACATTGGATCTATTCTCTTTATTCCAACCTGTCCTGCCACTGGGCAATTTTTACATGCCTGTATCTGAGGGCTGATGCTTTAATCTTTTGTAGGAAAACCCCCCCTTCCTGTGTCTTGCGTCTCCACATTGGATCTATTCTCACTGATGCTCACCTGTCCTTATGCTGACCAAGTTTTACACAACCCATATCTGAGGGTGGATGCCCTACTATTTTTGTAAAACACCTGCCCGGGCCTTGTGTCTCCACATTGGGTCCTTACCCTTTGATGCCAACCTGTCCTGCCATTTGCCAATTTTTACATTCCTGTATCTGAGGGCTGATACTGTAAGGGGGGGGGGGATTGATCTTGTGTCACTGCAAAGCTAGGAATAAAATTAGGGCTGTGGAAATTAAAGATGAATTCCTCGATTTAATCTTTAATTTTTTTTGATCGATTAAAATTCTTTTGACCGGTACTCACCTCTCCGCCGGCTTCCGGGTCTTCAGGGAGCTCCGTCGGAGATCCGGTGACGTCACGGACATCGACATCACCGGACTCCTACCCCCGTTTCCAAGTGCCTCCGTTTGCTAACGAAGGGAAGGGGGGAGGAGACTGGTGATGTTGAAGTTCTGATTTAACGTAACGTGTACGGGGGGAGGAGCTACGTATGACGTCACCCGCTGCTGCCCTACGGAAATAACACGATTGTCGGCTTTACATGCTGTGTTTTTATCACCTTTATGTGAGTAGTTTGTGTTTGAACACAAAAATGTAATCTTATACTTAAGCGGTGAGAACTTAGATCTTTTCTTTCTACCCATGACCTGGCGTCCTTGCTGAGATCCAAGGAGACGTGAGAGAAGTTTATGGCCCGTGTTAACCCTTTTGATACCCGCTTGCATGACCACCTTGTTTGCACAGGGGTCCATGCCATGAGGGTAGAGTGATTAGTTAGACCGGAGGTGGAGGGATTATCACGCTACTGTGGAAAAAAAAATGACTTGCGTCAGTGCTACAGTTTGAATTTAAAACGTAATTTGTGTGAACTGTGAAGTTAAGTCATGGATTGTGGAAACTAACTAGTGTCGGGTGATTTGTATATAGTGTATACCACATTTACCACTGACTAATGCAGAGTTGCAATGCAAGGAGATCAGTTAAAAGTAGTTGAATCTGTATGTGCGTTATAATTTAATCGAATAATTTAGATTAATCGATTTAAAAAAAAAATCGAATAATCGAACACGAAAAATTTAATCAGTAACAGCCGTAAAAGTAGCACACACGTCACAAAAACACTGGCTAGGCACGCATTTAACCCTTGGATCGCCCCCTGATGATTAACCCCTTCCCAGCCGGTGTCGTTACCTGGGGAAGAGATGGCACCAGGATGCAGTACCCAAGAGACAGCTTGGGCAGAAAAAGACGGTCTAAGAACGGAGTGATGTCCTGATTGTTCGAGCGCGTAGGTTGCGGTGTATAGTGTGGTAAGACGATCTCGGAATTCGTCCGATACCAGTACCGGGTTGCTTGCAAGAACATTATGACTGGTGTGTAGGTAAATCGGGTTAAATTTGGGGGCGAAGGTACGTAGCCTTTTGTCTAGCATCATATTCGGTTTACTTGCTTTTAGCATTCCATTTCTGACGGGATCAGCACAAAGAGCGTTCGGCCGTGTCAATGATGATAAATGCACTGATTACTGTATAAATGTCACTGGGAGGGAAGGGGTTAACACTAAGGGGCGATCAACTGGTTAAATGTGTTCCCTGGGAGGAGTTTCTAACTGTGAGGGGACTGACTAGAGGAGGAGAGGGATCGCTGTTCCTGATCACTAGGAACAGACGATCACTCGGTACTCCCCTGTCAGAACGGGGATCTGTTTGTTTACATGGACAGATCCTCTTTCTGGCTCTCTGGAGCGATCGCGGGTGGCCGGCAGAGGTCACAGCCGCCGGACACGCACATCAGCTCCGGTGTCATGTCGCGGGCCTCCCACAGCTCTTAAAGCGGCCGACAAACACCTACGCGGTTGGTCAGCAACAGGTTTAGTGGTTAAGCTGGCTTTCTCGCTTGCATTTTGCCGCTAGTTGGATCATGTGACCCACGAAGTACCGCCTTATAGGCCTCCCAGAGGGTCACGGGGGAGAGAAGAGACCGACCCCTGAGTTGAGCCCAAAATATTCTGAAGATTTTTTTGCAAAGCAACACTACTTCTCAATGCAGTTCTCAAACAAGAGAAATATGCATTTCTGCCACTAGGGGGCACTGCAGGGGAAAGTTTAGCTTTGCATGTGGGCTCCAGTTTGATTACTCAATAAGCTGTACTTTTATTTCAAGCATAATGCTTTTATATTGCATTGTATTTCACATTTCCAGTGTAACAAAATGTCTGTCAATTTGTAAAACTTATCCACACTGAATTGTGTTTTTAGTGTGGATAATTGTTTTCCCAAATTTTTTTTTGCAGAAAAAAAAAAAATGTTTTGTTGGCTTCAAAATTCTCAGAAATTTTACATCTCTAGACCGAAAACCAGTTCAGCCAAAATCGCAACAAAACTAGCACACGATTGCAGGTCCACCAACCCAATCTGCTGCAACCCGGGGGATTCCCTGCACCGCGCAGAGCAAAGGGGTGAGGATGCTGGTAACACCATTGACCTAAAAAGGCCACATGGCAACCAGCAACTCGCATAAGGATGAATGTAAAATGCTTTTCATCGCAGTCAGGACGGCATCTCGTCCAGAGGGGACATCAGCGGTGGCGGTACGTGCATAAGGGCACCCGGCACCGTCCCCTCTCTCTTGCCACCCCCTCTATCACCAATAGATAGATTAATGCAATGCATGAATCTATCTATGGCCGCCACTGCCACCCCCTATATCCAGGGCCGTCTTTTCCATTGGGCACGCTGGGCAGTTGCCCGGGGGCCCCACTTGCCTGGGGGGCCCCACCTGCCCAGCGAGCCAAGCATCATCTATGTGTCACCCTCGTTTTTATTGCCTGTGACCCCGCGCTCCGGCCGCCATGTCCAGTCTCAGGCCGGCCCCTGGCGCCCTGTGATTGGACGAAAGGGGTCATGTGCAGCAGGTGGGGCTGGCCTGTCCTCGATCGTGGGAGAGCGGGCTGGCCTTCACTGTGAGCTGTGGCCGATATCTTCGCCTCCTCCTCTCCGGGTCACCGATCATGTCCCCGCTGGGGCAGGCAGGCTGGCAGTGTGACAGGCGGCGCAGAGCAGAGATGAAAGGAAAAACAGGTAAGGGACTCACTCGTGAGTTTTTTTTGCTGGCCGGGGGGGGGGGGGGGAGTAGATATGGTCTGGGGAGAGGGAGAAGCCATAATGTATTGTGTGTAGTGTAGTGTAATGTATAGTGTAATGTATTGTGTGTAGTGTAGTGTAATGTATAGTGTAATGTATTGTGTGTAGTGTAGTGTAATGTATAGTGTAATGTATTGTGTGTAGTATAGTGTAATGTATTGTGTGTAGTGTAGTGTGATGTATAGTGTAATGTATTGTGTATAGTGTAATGTATTGTATTGTGTGTAATGTATTGTGTAGTGTAATGTATTGTGTGTAGTGTAATGTGTGTAGTGTAATGTGTGTAGTGTAATGTGTGTAGTGTAATGTGTAATGTATTGTGTGTAGTGTAATGTATTGTGTGTAGTGTAGTGTATTGTGTGTAGTGTAATGTATTGTGTGTAGTGTAATGTATTGTGTGTAGTGTAATGTATTGTGTGTAGTGTAATGTAATGTATTGTGTGTAGTGTAACGTATTGTGTAGTGTATTGTGTGTGTGTGTGTGTGTGTGTGTGTGTATGGTGTATTGGTCTGTGGATAGAGTATGCTGTAGCGGTCAGTATGTAGTGTATTGTGTAGTGGTCTGTGAGAAGTGGATAGTGTAGATTGTGTAGTAGTGGTCAGTATAGAAATCAGTTAGGGTGGTGTGTAGTGGTCAGTGTGTAGTGTACTGGTCAGTATAGGAATCAGGTAGGTTAGCGTTGTGTGGTGTGGTATGTAGTGGTCAGTGGGTAGTGTAGTTTGTGTAGTAGTGGTCAGTATAGGATTCAGGTAGGTCAGTGTGGTATGTAGTGTAGTGGTCAGTGTGGTGTGGTGTGGTGTGTGGTATGTAGTGGGTAGTGTAGTTTGTGTAGTAGTGGTCAGTATAGGATTCAGGTAGGTTAGTGTGTAGTGGTCAGTGTGGTATGTAGTGTAGTGGTCGGTGTGGTTTGTAGTGTAGTGGTCGGTGTGGTTTGTAGTGTAGTGGTCAGTGTGTAGTGTACTGGTCAGTATAGGAATCAGGTAGGTTAGCGTTGTGTGGTGTGGTATGTAGTGGTCAGTGGGTAGTGTAGTTTGTGTAGTAGTGGTCAGTATAGGATTCAGGTAGGTCAGTGTGGTATGTAGTGTAGTGGTCAGTGTGGTGTGGTGTGTGGTATGTAGTGGGTAGTGTAGTTTGTGTAGTAGTGGTCAGTATAGGATTCAGGTAGGTTAGTGTGTAGTGGTCAGTGTGGTATGTAGTGTAGTGGTCGGTGTGGTTTGTAGTGTAGTGGTCGGTGTGGTTTGTAGTGTAGTGGTCAGTGTGGTTTGTAGTGTAGTGGTCGGTGTGGTTTGTAGTGTAGTGGTCAGTGTGGTTTGTAGTGGTCAGTGTGGTTTGTAGTGTAGTGGTCAGTGTGGTTTGTAGTGTAGTGGTCGGTGTGGTTTGTAGTGTAGTGGTCGGTGTGGTTTGTAGTGTAGTGGTCGGTGTGGTTTGTAGTGTAGTGGTCGGTGTGGTTTGTAGTGTAGTGGTCGGTGTGGTTTGTAGTGTAGTGGTCGGTGTGGTTTGTAGTGTAGTGGTCAGTGTGGTTTGTAGTGGTCAGTGTGGTTTGTAGTGTAGTGGTCGGTGTGGTTTGTAGTGTAGTGGTCGGTGTGGTTTGTAGTGTAGTGGTCGGTGTGGTTTGTAGTGTAGTGGTCGGTGTGGTTTGTAGTGTAGTGGTCGGTGTGGTTTGTAGTGTAGTGGTCGGTGTGGTTTGTAGTGTAGTGGTCAGTGTGGTTTGTAGTGTAGTGGTCAGTGTGGTTTGTAGTGTAGTGGTCAGTGTGGTTTGTAGTGTAGTGGTCAGTGTGGTTTGTAGTGTAGTGGTCAGTGTGGTTTGTAGTGTAGTGGTCAGTGTGGTATGTAGTGTGGTATGTATTGTGGTGTGTAGTGGTCAGTGTGGTTTGTAGTGTAGTGGTCAGTGTGGTTTGTAGTGTAGTGGTCAGTGTGGTTTGTAGTGTAGTGGTCAGTGTGGTTTGTAGTGTAGTGGTCGGTGTGGTTTGTAGTGTAGTGGTCAGTGTGGTGTGTAGTGGTCAGTGTGGTTTGTAGTGTAGTGGTCAGTGTGGTGTGTAGTGGTCAGTGTGGTTTGTAGTGTAGTGGTCAGTGTGGTTTGTAGTGTAGTGGTCAGTGTGGTTTGTAGTGTGTAGTGGTCAGTGTGGTTTGTAGTGTAGTGGTCAGTGTGGTATGTAGTGTAGTGTGGTGTGTAGTGGTCAGTGTGGTTGTAGTGTAGTGGTCAGTGTGGTATGTAGTGTAGTGTGGTATGTAGTGTAGTGGTCAGTGTGGTGTGGTATGTAGTGTGGTGTGGTATGTAGTGTAGTGGTCAGTGTGGTATGTAGTGTGGTGTGTAGTGGTCAGTGTGGTATGTAGTGTAGTGGTCAGTGTGGTGTGTGGTGTGTAGTGTAGTGGTCAGTGTGGTGTGGTATGTAGTGTAGTGGTCAGTGTGGTGTGTAGTGTAGTGGTCAGTGTGGTGTGGTATGTAGTGTAGTGGTCAGTGTGGTGTGTGGTGTGTAGTGGTCAGTGTGGTGTGTAGTGTAGTGGTCAGTGTGGTGTGGTATGTAGTGTAGTGGTCAGTGTGGTGTGTAGTGTAATGGTCAGTGTGGTGTGGTATGTAGTGTAGTGGTCAGTGTGGTGTGTAGTGGTCGGTGTGGTATGTAGTGTAGTGCACACAGGGGCCCCGGTACACTGTATTGCCCGGGGGCCTATAATGCTCTTAAGATGGCCCTGCCTATATCCCGAAAAAGGGCCGGGTGCTTGAATTACAGCGGCGGGGGTTTCGGAGCACCTGATTAAAGCCATAGGCTCTAATAGGCGTCAAAAAAGGTGACCTGCGAGCGCCATGCCTGGTGCTCACAGGTCACTCAGCTGTGTTAGAAAAGAAAATTAATATTTGCTTTCTTAACACTAAACCGCCTTTCCGTTTTTTTTCTTGTCGTTTCCGCTAATCAGGCATCCAATCATAGCAGAGGACAGGAGAAGACATCGAGGAGCTGTCCCACCGAGACAGGGCAAGTGCAGACGGCGGGCGTTTTATTGGGCACAGTGGCTGCGTTTTATGGGGCACAGTGGCTGCGTTTTGATGGCACAGTGGTGGCAATTTATGGGCACAGTGGCTGCGTTTGGTACAGTGGCGGCAATTGATGGACACAGTGGCTTGCGTTTGGCACAGTGGGGCTCAGTTTGTTTTTGCCCCCCAAAAATGTTGAGCACCAGTCGCCACTGGACATCAGTGACTAGGTGGAGTAGGAACACTGGCAGGAGAGGCACCTGTAGTAACTGGAAGATGGCAAGAGGGCACCAATTAGGGTTGCCACAGGGGCGTGGCCAAGACGGCGACCTAGGAGGACGTGTGAGACAGGAGCTCCGCACCTAGAGGCTTACTTATCCGACTTTAGAGACACTTCTCCACGTCTATACTAAACACTGATCACGGGCTCCGATCGGGCATGAGAAGGGGCAACTCCGGATCCCACCGTAAGCGAGCTCCGGGCCCGAATGCCGCTCCGACACCCTGGGGCCCACTTGTGCTGTGTGCAACTGACATGGCGTCTCAGACTGACCAGGCCGACCCCTCCACGCTCGGGACTGATCAGTTTAATGCCCTAATGCAGCCAATCTGGGGATGCCAAACCTCACTAACGGCAAAAATCGAGCAGGTGCAGCTGGAGATGGGCCTGGTCAGGAGGGACATGGATAAGGTCCGCAACCGGCTAACGGAGGCTGAGAGGAGAGTCGGGGACGCCGAGGATACCCTCCGGGAGCATGACTCCTCCATCTATGCCCTGCAAACTAAGATGAAGGCAGTTGAATCCCGCGCGGAGGACCAGGAGAACAGGAACCGGAGGAACAACCTCTGTGTGGTGGGCCTCCCTGAAGGGGCTGAGGGCCCTGATCCGGTGACCTACACGGAGCAGCTCCTTCATGCGCTATTTCCACAGGCGCCGTTCTCCCCACACTTCGCGGTGGAGAGGGCCCATCGGATGCCCTCGGTCAGAGGCCCGCCTGGGGCCCCGCCAAGAACATTTATTTTCAGGCTGCTCAACTTTCAGGACCGGGACCTGATACTCCGAGAGGCACGGAAGCTGGGGGAATTACGCCATGAGAACGCCAAAATTATGCTATTCCCGGATTACTCTATTGAGACCCAGAGACAGCGGCGCACTTTTGATCATGTGAAAGCGCTGCTCCGCACAAAGGGATTAAAGTATAATATGCTCTTCCCGGCACGACTTAAGGTGATCGATGGAGAGACCTCAAGGTTCTTTACCTCCCATGAAGAGGCTACACGATGGGCTGAGGCCCTTCAAAGAGACCGCTGAGCGACCTGCGTGGGATCTCCCCTTCTCGTCCACTCCGGCACCTGTTGCATTACCCGCCCTCGGCTGAGGACTCTTCTCCCTTATGCCACTTGAACGACGCCTTGAACTTCCCTATGGCGGTGTAGAGAATCGCTCTTCCTGGAATACCAATACCTGAACAGACCTCAGCACGCAGGTAATTAACCTGGGACCTAAGGAGGGTCAGTTCCCTTAATAGAGGCAGCACGGGGACAATGCACGGGGTTTGGCTGCAATGAACTAGTTTGGTCAGGGGGCTGCTGGACGCAAAGGACTGTCTATACTGTGCCCGATGATGGGAGGCTGGAGCGGGGGCCCCCCCTTTTTTTCCCCTTTGTCCCCCCCCCTTTTTTTTAATTTTTATTGCATCCAGGGTTGTGTGTGCTGCCCGTGCTGATCCGAAACTCGTGCCACTTTACACTGCCCCCCTGGGATGTTTCTACTGTGCTACCGAGACTTGGAGAGATGGCCTGGAGGTGGGAGGCGGAGGCGGGGAATGGGAGGGGGGGGGAGTTTTTGCTTTTTATATGGTCATGGACCCTCTGGGGGTTTTCCTTTTTTTTTTTTTTACCCCCCTTGCTCTCCTTGGTGGGGGGCGGGGGGGGGGATGGTTTCCTTGTTGCTCCTGTATCAATCTATGTCCCGGGTTGTCCCGACTGGGGTCCAGGTCCACTCTGGATAATTATAACGTGTCTAGAGCTACTAAGATTTCTAACTATGCTTTAATGTAACTAAGTATGTGCCCTTAGCTGAGTCTAAGTGTCGGGCGTCGGCCGCCCTGTATAAGTTTGTTTTTTGTCTTTACCAATGTGTCTTTCATATATTGCCTCCCGGAACATGGTCTGCGGAGCGTCCTGCTCCAGCAAATGGGTTTTGTGTCCTTGGTGTGCTATCTTCACACACCGCCCCCATAGGAACTTTCCCAAGTTATTAGCTAGGGGTTAGGTTCTGGGTACTCAAGCGCTTTGTGATATGTTTGTCACGGCGTGGGGTGGGATGTGCTGGGTGTTCTGTTTACTGGGTTTTTTGTTTTCTTTTAGACTTTTGTTTTCTTGGTTTAGCTGTCTTTCAGGTTCTAGACAGTCATCTACAGACACATGTAATGTACAGACATTGAAATACGATATCATACTTCACTTCCCTCTCTACCGACAACCGTTAATGACCAACCTGGAGAAGCTGGGGTTGTATACCCCCTTGGGTGGTTGGGACGAGAAATACCCTGACATTTATTCGACTCTGAGTACACTATGGCTCCTTTTGAAGATCTTGTCATGGAATGTGAGGGGGTTGAATGACAAAATCAAACGTTCCCTAGTCTTTGCCTATATGCAGAAATATAACCCCCAAATTTGTATACTTATATTGTATATATATATTGTATATATATACTATTTGTATATATAAGAGACGCACTTGGTGGGTGGAAGAATTATGGGCCTCAAACGTCCCTGGGTGAATCACCACTATCACGCTACCTATTCTAGCCATGCCCGAGGTGTCAGTATCCTTATCCACAAGTCCCTAGCGTTTGAACTGCTCACAGTCAAATTAGACCTGGCGGGGCGGTATGTTTTAATACACGCCATCATAGATACGATAGAGATGGTGATAATGGGCATATACGTACCCCCCCCCCCCCCCCTGCCACCCTCACATTCCCTACAGACAATATACTTTTGGTTGGTGACTTTAACACGACTCCAAATCCCTCCCTGGACAAACTTTCTCCTGACCCTGCAACAGACTCGACCCTATCGAGATGGGCACAGGGTTATGGTTTGGTCGACATATGGCGATGGAAGCACCCCTCGGAACGCATGTATACCTGCCACTCCCTATCACACAACACGCTGTCTCATATTGACCTTATATATGGCAGTGCCGACATGCTCCCTAAAATTCAGGACGCCAGGATGCTTCCCCGCGGTATCTCCGATCATTCCCCCCTACTCTGCTCCATACAAACCATGACACCTCAGGCGGACAGGATCTGGCGACTATCTAAGTTCTGGATCAATCACCCAACGCTAGAAATAGCCAAACAGACAGCGCAGTACTGGTTGCTGAATGGGGGCTCCACTTCCCCGAGTAATGACTGGGAGGCCTTTAAGGCATACATCAGGGGATGCTATATGTCCTCAATAAATAGGGAACGCAGACACGATCGGCAAATATTGGAGGTGATGGAGGAAAAAGCCCAGGCACTCGAGGCACGCTTCGCTCAAACGGCTAACCCTGTTACAGCGCAAGACATGAGGGTGGCTTACAGGGAAGTGATGCTGCTTCAAGTGGCGAAGGTAAATAGAAAACAACTGGTCCTGACTCAACGTATATTTGAGCAAGGTGATAAAACGGGGAGGATGTGAGCATGGATCTCCAAAGAGCAATCCACAGTCTACGCGATTCCCAGAATAAGGCGGGAGGATGGCACATTGGCATCAGACCCAGGGGCAGTCAATACCTGTTTTGTAGATTATTAAACTAAACTCTACTCCTCTCGAGTGAAGTGTACTGGTGGGGAACTAGCTGCTTATTTAGATACAGTAACATTCCCAACCTTTACAGCCACTGCGAGGGATCTCATGGACGCCCCAATCACCTCAGAGGAAGTCCAGATAGCACTTGGTACTTTGCAGGCGGGTAAGACCCCGGGCTTAGATGGGCTGCCACCGGAATTTTACAAGCAATATGCTGAGGAATTAGTACCTAAACTACATAACATGATTGCGAAAACACTAAAACATGGGGCTCTCCCTCCATCAATGGCCCAAACTATAATAGTAGTAATCCCTAAGCCTGGCAAGGACCCTCAACTGTGCTCGTCCTACCAGCCTATATCCCTCTTGAATTCAGACGTAAAAGTCCTGACCAAGATTCTTGCCAAGCGCCTGAACGAGGTAATACTCACTTTAATCCATGATGACCAGTCAGGATTTATGCCTGGTAAGGGGACGGATATTAATTTGCAACGGTTATATACGGTCCTGGCCTCTGGGAATGGGGATGCCCAACCTGCGGTGGTGGCCTCTCTGGACGCAGAGAAGGCCTTCGACTCGGTCGAATGGCCCTATCTGTGGGAGGTCCTCCGCAGGTTCGGTTTTGGTCCGGTCTTTATTTCCTGGGTGAAGGCTATATACAAAAACCCAACAGCCAGGGTCCGTACAGGTACAGCCCTATCCCAGCCCTTCAGCCTGGGCAGGGGTACGAGGCAGGGGTGCCCTTTGTCGCCGGGGCATTTTGCTCTCGCTATAGAGCCAATGGTGATCCTCATACGGTCCAGCCAGGCGATAGAGGGCATCACGATCGGCTCAATACACGAAAAGGTGTCATTGTATGCCGACGACACCCTGCTATATCTTAGAGGTGACGGGGTCTCTCTTCAGAAGGCGTTGTCTGTTATCAAAGCCTTTGGAAGCTATTCGGGACTATGCATCAATTGGGGAAAGTCCATACTGTTCCCTCTACACTCGGGTAACCCTCCCCGGATGTCGGACACACAGCTGCAGAGGGTTTCCCAGTTCAGGTACCTGGGGGTGGAAATACACTGAGATTTAGGACAATTCATTAACCTCAACTTGACTCCAGTGATGTCCCACATGTCCCAGAGATGTGCAGTCTGGAAGTCCCTTCCGCTCACTCCGGTGGGGCGTGTCAATCTTATTAAGATGACAATACTCCCAAAATTTACATACCTTTTTCAGGCAGACTCCGGTGGTCATACCCATCTCATTCTTCAGAAAGGTAGATAGTATCCTAACCAATTTTATATGGAAAGGAGGGACACCTAGGATAGCGAAGACAACCCTTCAACTCCCTCTGACGCTGGGAGGCTTGGCTCTACCAAGCCTCATAAAATACTACTGGGCGGCTGTGCTGGTCACAGTTAGGTGGTGGCTGTCCGAACACCCGGCTAATCCCGCGTCGGCACTGGAGGCGACGCTGTTGGGTTCTCAAGCGGAACTTAGGAATCTGATATACAGGGGACCCAAATCCAATCCAGGGGTGTCCACAACCATGAGGACTACGCTTAAAGTATGGGACAAGGTCCATGCGCTGGTACAGGAACCGGATGCGTGGTCTCCCTACACCCCACTTTGGGGTAATCCCCGCCTGCCCCATTTCCATTCTATTCCGGACCCGGTGGTCTGGGCATGGGGTTACACAGCTGGGAGACGTGGTAACCGGGGGGCACCTGATATCCTTTGATGACCTGAAGAGGGACAGAGGCCTTCCAAATCACATGTTTTTTAGATTCCTCCAACTGCGCCATGCCTACCATTCTCAGTTCCCTCGGGCTATTGAGCTACGGATGTCAGGCCTGGAGGGTATCCTAAGGTCCAGGGAAAATGGGGGCACACTTTCCACACTCTACAATATGCTGGCTGGGCTGGACACTTCTAAAGTATCACAATTATACAATAGTTGGCAGGCTGATATTCCGGAATTGGCTGCTGATGATTGGGAGGAGGGCATTCAGCAGTATTTGCCGTTAATGATTTTGGCTAGGGATAGGTTTACGCAGCTAAACTTTCTCCATCATATCCAATACTCCCCAGTTCGCTTGGCAAGAATCTATCCTGGTCGCTCAGCGGTGTGCCCCAGGTGCGGTCAGGACAACGCAGGCTTCTTCCATGTAGTCTGGGCATGTCCTCGAATAGAGGAATTCTGGAAAGAAGTGCTGGCAGATATCAATACTATAGGGAAAGTTAGGGTCCCATACAGCCCCATTCCCCTCCTGTTGGGGGTCTGCGATTTTCTCGAGGCGCCCCAAAGGAGAAAGTTGTTTGTTTTTATGCGTCCTTTTACGCTAGTTTCATAGTTTCATAGTTAGTAAGGTTGAATAAAGACATCAGTCCATCCAGTTCAACCTGAGCGAGTGTCTACAATTGTCCCCATCCCTGTACATTGCACACTCACATCAGTCCCTACCCTCAAGGAGCCCACAATCTAAGGTCCCCATTCATATACTAGGGCCAATTTTTTGGACAGAAGCCAATTAACCTACCTGCATATCTTTGGATTGTGGGAGGAAACCGGAGTACCCGGAGGAAACCCACGCAGGCACAGGGAGAACATGCAAACTCCAGGCAGGAAGTGTCGTGGTTGGGATTCGAACCAGCGACCCTTCTTACTGCTAGGTGAGAGTGCTAACCACTACACCACTGTGCCGCCCGGCTAGGAAGGCCATTCTTTTGAATTGGTACCAAACCCAGCCCCCCACTAAACAGCTCTGGATGACATTAATCAATAACGCCCTGCCTCTCTATAAGCTAACCTATCTGGGTAGGAATTGTCCGAATAAATTTGACAAAATTTGGGCCCCCTGGGTATCGGCACGTGAATTGTCCATAGACTAGGAAATGGTATACCCCCTCAAACCCACTCGAGGCTGGACAATGTATATTAGATAATGACGGCTCAACCTCCTGTCCGGATGGAAACGGTCGGCAAATGGTAGTGGGCGGATGGACCTAGCCTGTCCCCCCCCCCACCCCCTTCTCTTGCTTGTAGTGGTGCAACGTCAGTCATCCGATAGATTGCTATAGATTGGAAAGTTTTGTCACTGAATGTAATTCTGAACTCATTACTTGACTACATGTACAATTGTCTTTTTCTTTATGTCTACAATGTCTCTGTATGATGTTTAATACCATGTTGGTCTGTTTTAAAAATAAATAAACTTTATGTTAAAAAAAAAAAAAAAATTAGGGTTGCCACCTGTCCAGGATTCACCCGCACAGTCTGGGTTTTGAATCGTGTGTCCAGTTTCAGTCCACCTGAAACCCGGACAGGAATGTGGCTCAGGACAGAACTTGACAGGAGGGTGAGGGGGCACTGTGTGCGCCGCATTATTATTCTCTTTGTAGGTTCCCAAAGGTATCGCTGGTCTGTTACAATCCTATACTGTATGGCATGGGTTCCTATGATTCCTATAGCGGGAGGGGGACAAGTCCAGTACCGTCCAGCACCCGGTGGTACCACTTTTAAAAAAGGGTCACTTATTTCCGCACATCTCCTGCAGGTATAGCAGTCAATTCAAATGAATAGGCTGCTGCGCCCGTGCAAGCGTGAACCTAGCCTAAAGCCAGCTTCACACCGCTGCTCTCTGGTCCGTCTGCAGTGCAGGTATAGCCACGGCTTTTGCATGTATTTTTGTTTTTTAATAATAAAATTCAAAATGTGAAAACACATTTTATTTTATTTATTTCGTTTTTTGTTTTTAGTTTTCAAAAATGTGAAAATATAATCTTCTTCCTATTGCTGGTGCTATGTCTCCATCTTGTGGTAGTACATGGAAATACAGATTACACAGACAGACTAGATAGGATAGAGAGAAAGAAAAGAAGGGAAGAAAGAAAAGGAAGGATAGAGAGAAAGAAGGGAAGGAAGAACAGAAAAGAAGAAAAGGTAGGATAGAGGGAAAGAAGGGAAGGATAGGGGAAAAAGGGAAGGATAGAGGGGGGAAAGAAGTGAAGGATAGAGGGGGGAAAGAAGGGAAGGATAGGGGGAAAGAAGGGAAGGATAGAGGGGGGAAAGAAGGGAAGGATAGGGGGAAAGAAGGGAAGGATAGGGGGAAAGAAGGGAAGGATAGAGGGGGGAAAGAAGTGAAGGATAGAGGGGGGAAAGAAGGGAAGGATAGGGGGAAAGAAGGGAAGGATAGAGGGGGGAAAGAAGGGAAGGATAGGGGGAAAGAAGGGAAGGATAGGGGAAAAAGGGAAGGATAGAGGGGGGAAAGAAGTGAAGGATAGAGGGGGGAAAGAAGGGAAGGATAGGGGGAAAGAAGGGAAGGATAGAGGGGGGAAAGAAGGGAAGGATAGGGGGAAAGAAGGGAAGGATAGGGGGAAAGAAGGGAAGGATAGAGGGGGAAAGAAGGGAAGGATAGGGGGGAAGGATAGAGGGGGGAAAGAAGGGAAGGATAGGGGGAAAGAAGGGAAGGAAAAAGGGAAAGATAGAGGGGGGGGGGAGGGAAGGATAGGAGGGAAAGAAGGGAAGGATAGAGGGGGAAAGAAGGGAAGGATAGAGGGGGGGGGGAAAGGGAAGGATAGAGAGAAAGAAGGGAAGGAAGAAAAAGAAGGGTAGAGAGAAAGAAAAAGTAAGTAAGAAAAGTATGGAAGAGAAAGAAGAGCAGGAAGAATAGAAAAGAAGAAAAGGTAGGATAGAGGGAAAGAAGGGAAGGATAGAGGGAAAGAAGGGAAGGATAGAGAGAAATAAGGGAATGATAGAAAGAAAGAAGGGAAGGAAGAAAGGGAAGTATAGAGAGAAAGAAGGGAAGGAAGTAAGAAAAGTATGGAAGAAAAGGAAGGATAGAGAGATAGAAAAAAAGGGAAGGAAGAAAATGAAGGATAAAGAGAAAGAAGGGAAGGAAGAAAAGGAAGGATAGAGAGAAAGAAAGGAAGTAAGAAAAGTATGGAAGAAAAGGAAGGATAGAGAGAAAGAAGAGAAGGAAGAATAGAAAAGAAGAAAAGGTAGGATAGAGGGAAAGAAGGGAAGGATAGAGGAAAAGAAGGGAAGGATAGAGGGAAAGAAGGGAAGGATAGAGGGAAAGACGGGAAGGATAGAGAGAAAAAAGGGAAGGATAGAAAGAAGGGAAGGAAGAAAGGGAAGTATAGAGAGAAAGAAGGGAAGGAAGAATAGAAAAGAAGAAAAGGTAGGATAGAGAGAAAGAAGGGAATGAAGAAAATGAAGTAAGAAAAGTTTGGAAGAAAAGGAAGGATAGAGAGATAGAAAAGAAGGAAAGGAAGAAAAGGAAGGATAAAGAGAAAGAAGGGAAGGAAGGAAAGGAAGGATAGAGAGAAAGAAAGGAAGTAAGAAAAGTTTGGAAGAAAAGGAAGGATAGAGAGATAGAAAAGAAGGGAAGGAAGGTGGAGCATCAAAGTAGACTAATTGGGAACAAATTGGAAATGCAATAAAAGCAATAATGGATTATACCAGGTATAAAGCAAAACTAATGACATCCAAAAAAAGGTGGAATGTATGCTACTACATGTCTTTGGTTAAAAAAAAAAAATCCCAATAAGGGCTCCTTCACGCGGACGTGTCCGTGTACGGAGCCCGCTCTGCTCAGCAGGGGATCGCTCCGTCGATCCCCACGGAGCAGGCAGATGACAGGTCTGTCTCTGCACTCTGTGCAGGGACAGACCTGTCAGAGCGCCGCTCTCCCCTATGGGGGATCGGATAACGACGGACCGTAGAGTCCGTCGTCATCCGATCCGCAGACGGATGGAAAAATAGGGTTTTCCTCCGTCACACTTTTTCGGATCGGAGCGGGTTGGATGTCAGCGGACATGTCACCGTTGCATCCGTCCCTCCATAGAGGTCTATGGAGTGTGCGTTCAGGTCCGCCTAAAAAACTGACAGGCAGACCTGAATGGATCGTCCGTGTGAAAGGGGCCTAAGTGTATATCCACTTCAGCTCCAAAAGATTTTTCCCCCTATTCAGCACTGCACTCCTTTAATTGGTGGTATTGGATCACTGGGTTTTTTATTATTTACGATATAAATGAAAGAAATATAAAAAAAAAAAAATAATAATAATATTTTTGACTTTCTGCTATAAAACCTATTCAATAGAAAATGAAAAAATATAATTTGTTCAAAAAATGTGTGTATATATATATATATATATATATATATATATATATATATATATATATATATATATATATATATATATATATATATATATATATATATATATATATATATATATATATATATGTGGGTGGGTATGTGTATATATATATATATATATATATATATATATATATATATTTTTTTTTTAATACTAACAATGATGGTGATCAGCGACTTGTAACACGGACCATAAACTTCTCTCACGTCTCCATAGATCTCAGCAAGACGCCAGGTCATGGGTAGAAAGAAAAGATCCAAGTGCTCACCGCTTAAGTATAAGATTACATTTTTGTGTTCAAACACAAACTACTCACATAAAGATGATAAAAACACAGCATGTAAAGCTGACAATCGTGTTAGTCCCGTAGGGCAGCAGCGGGTGACGTCATGCGTAGCTCCTCCCCCCGTACGTGTTACGTTCAATCAGAACTTCAACGTCACTGGACTCCTCCCCCCTTCGTTAGCAGACGGAGGCACTTGGGGAAGGGGGGAGGAGTCCGGTGACGGCGATGTCCGTGATGTCACCGGATCCCCGACGGAACTCCCTGAAGATCCAGAAGCCGACGGAGAGGTGAGTACCGATCAAAAGAGTTTTGAACGATCAAAAAAATGTATCGATTAATCGAGGAATTAATCTTTAATTTCCACAGCCCTAATTTTTAGTGCCCGAAAACATGAAATATTGCAATAGAACATTGTATTTTTTTTTTTCATTTCCAGACATCGGATGGGGCTCTGGGTCTATTTTTACCTGTTAACCCATCTTAGCTGCTCTGTTTAAAAAAAAAGATTTCTTGTTGACAAAGCTCAGTAGCTCAAGCTGAATATCAGAGCTGTAGTGGGAGTAACTTCATCCAATTGTATGTCAGAGCTGTGACCCCTCCCATTTTTCTTCCTTTCCCTTTCCACTCTGTCCATATAGAGTTTCACCCAGAGAGTGGCAAGGGCCTTCTAAGGGCCCAGCACTATTATGCCAATTGGCAGGGGCATGCTTACTTTTCCCCATTCCCTAGTATTTAGGCTATTTTGAGGCGGTGAGGGGACTCTGGCAGTTCTTGAGAATTTTTGCAACTAAGGTGTTGGCAAGTGAGGTGGGCTCACCCGAGGTGGGGAGTCTTTACCAGATCAACCCCCCCCCCAAGAATGGTGGGCCCGTGACCCAAGTTGACCCTGGGCTACTTTGCTGCAAGATGTTACTAGGTCGTGGCATTCAGGTCTGCCCCACTAAGGGGATCACAGGAACAAGGTGGCTACAATATGAAGACTGGTCAGCAGCACTAAAGCTGGTCAAGGTACAAACTGGGGTTGGGCAGGCAGCAGGCAAGGGTAGGCATAGTCCAGGCTATGGCCAAAGCAGGTGGGGGGTGAGAGTAGTCAGAATCCAGTCAGTGGTTGAGGTAGGTGTATGGTAAGAGTCAAGGCAGGCAGCAGGCAAAAGTAGTCATAGTCCAGGCAATGGCCAAAGCAGGAGGGAAGTGAGAGTAGTCAGAATCCAGTCAGTGGTTGAGGTAGGTGTCAGGTGAGAGTCAAGGCAGGCAAGAGTAGTCATAGTTCAGGCAATGGCCAAAGCAGGAGGGAAGCGAGAGTAGTCAGAATCCAGTCAGTGGTTGGGGTATGTGGCAGACGAGAGTAGTCAGAGTCCAAGCAATGGTCACTGCAGGCAGCAGGCAAGAGTAGTCATAGTCCAAGCTAAGGCCAAAGCAGGTAGGAGATTAGAGTAGTCAGAATCCAGTCAGTGGTGGAGGTAGGTGTCAGGTGAGAGTCAAGGCAGGCAAGAGTAGTCATAGTCCAGGCAATGGCCAAAGCAGGAGGGAAGCGAGAGTAGCCAGAATCCAGTCAGTGGTTGGGGCAGGTGACAGGCGAGAGTAGCCAGAGCCCAGGCAAAGGTCAAGGCATGCACCAGGCAAAAGTGGTCATAGGCCAGGCCAGGTGAGAGTTGGCAGGACCCAGGCAATGGTCAGGCAGGTGACAAGCAAGAGTTGTCAAAGTCCAAGCAGGGTAGGAGGCAGGCAGCAGCCATCAAGCAAGAGCAGAATAGGAATAAGGAAATTCTCCAATGAGGGCAGGAAATACAGACCGAGTCAAGTGGTCCAGGTAAAGGCAGGAGTCAGCAGTTTAAGGAACAAGGTGGCTGGTGAGAAGCCACAGCACTGGCCACCATAACAGAAGGAATTGAAACACCCTCTTTGGCCTGTGTGCCCGCCCAGCGTCAGGGATGCATGCCAATGCACACCAACACGTGCCTGTCCACACCTACACATACAACTGGCCATAACTGGAAGGCCACCGTCCTGCACAGCCACGCAACATGCTGCACACAGTCTGGACGGACCAGGTCCCTGGATGAACGTGGACCCTGGGGGGTGGGCTGTGTTCTTGCATTGCTTTCTTGCCCTCCTATAAGTTAGCATGTGTATAAAGTCCGAGTCGATTCGGATGCAGCCTGAACAACTCGATCCCAAACAAACCAAAATTTGGTCAAGCAACTCAAATGGAACTCATGAAAGCACAATGGCAAACTCAACTCAACTTGCCACTGAGCCTGAAGTCGGTGTACAAAAGTCAGTGCTCAAACTACTCACATCCCATCCCACCCCCTCCCCCGCCCTGGCACAGATTTAGATAAACCACGTGCTTTATTGGCATAAGAACATCTGTGCTCAGGCTGCGTTACACCAAACCCCGCAGGGAACTTTCAGTTTATGGAGTTCTTCTGTTTTTCGAAGGAGCTATTTTAAAAATAAAAAGCACCTTGTACAGTCAATTGAAGATGAGTGTCTGTCTTCGGGGGAGGGGGGACATTAGAGTGTAAGCTCTTCTGATGCAGATCCTGATGTGATTAATTCAGTTTCCTGTGTATAATACTGCGGTATATGTCAGAGCTATATAAATGTATAATAACAATAATAATTGTGTGTGGGGGGGGGGGGGCATTAGAGTGTAAGCTCCTCTGGTGCAGATCCTGATGTCACTAGTTCAGTTTAGACATGTGCAATTCATTTCATTTTTTTTTTTCGTTTTTCGTTAAAATTCGTTATATTCGTTATCGTACGAATGAACGAACGATTCGCTAAAAATTTTAACGAATGTTCGAATCGAACGAATCCAAAACAAAAATCCGAAAAAAAATAATTAGAAACAACGAAACTACGAAAGAAGAAAATCCGAAAAACGAAAACGGGAACAACGAAAATCAAAATGAATGAAAAAATTCGTACATTTTTTTTTTTTGTTGTTGAATTGGTAATTTTCCGTGTCTGTTACAATGGCGCTGCTTAACGTGCTTCGAATGGATTGAACGAAAAAATTCGTACATTCGTAACTTTTTTTTTTTTCGATTCGTAATTTTCCGTGTCTCTTACAATGGCGCTGCTTAACGTGCTTCAAATGGATTGAACGAAAAAATTTGTACATTCGTAACTTTTTTCGTGTCTCTTACAATGTAATAATAGCATACACATTACATAAAATTATGAATTATGCTCCGATTACGAATCTACGAAAACAATGTTACGAAAGTACGAATAAATCAACCTAACGAAAGTACGAATGTAACTAAATCTACGAAAATACGAATGCGTCCGAATTTCGAATAAACGAAAATTAAACTAACGGAAAAATGAATCAACGAAAAAATAACTCTTACGAGAATACGAACACCGGTGACTTACGAAATTACGAATCGTTACGAATCAACGGAAACAAAAAAAACGAAACGAAAATAAACAAATTTTTCTATTGTGCACATGTCTAGTTCAGTTTCCTGTGTACAGCACTGTGGTATATGTCAGAGCTATATAAATGTATAATAATAGCGTGTGACTGTGGAGGGGCATTAGAGTGTAAGCTCCTCTGGTGCAGATATTTGATGTCACTAGTTCAGTTTCCTGTGTACAGCACTATGGTATATGTCAGAGTTCTAAACTGTAAATGTATAATGATAATAATGTGGGATATTGGAGTGTGAGCTCCTCTGGTGCTGAGACTAAGGTGACTGGTTCAGTTTTCTCTGTACAGCACTGCGGTATATGTCAGAGCTATATACAGTGCCTTGAAAAAGTATTCATACCCCTTTGAAATTTTCCACATTTTGTCATGTTACAACCAAAAACGTAAATGTATTTTATTGGGATTTTATGTGATAGAGTCCCAGGGATCCTCAAACTACGGCCCTCCAGCTGTTGTGGAACTACACATCCCATGAGGCATTGTAAGGCCTCATGCACACGAGACGCTGTTAAACGCGCGTTCAGAGGCAGTTGGACACTTTTTTCAACTGCACCTGAACGCATGCAATGTTATCCTATGTGTCCATGTACACAGTCTCGTTTTTTCCCGTTTTTATGCAGTTGCGTTTAACCTCGTTTTTCCAGAAGCAAAAAAAATGCTTTCAGACACTTTGCTTTTCTGCTTTTCAGACGCAAAACGCAGCTAAACGCGGCTAAACGCGGCTAAACGCAGGCACCTGGGTCCAATATCGATGAGCTCTGATTCTGGACCTCTCATACAAATTTGCGACGCCATTGCTGCCGCATCAAGAGCGACATCAGGAGCATTTCCTGACATATATTCAATATGGGATCCATTTCCAAAAAAAAACACAGAAAGAGAGGCAAATGCAAGTGTACAACGGCTCTCTCTGCTGCTGCTGCTCACTCTGATCAAATTGGCAGAAATAATTAATAATACATGCTTTCTGAGCTTGGGGAGGGTCTATATGATGTTATCTTTACAAACGCTTATAGACGCAAACGCGTCTAAACGCGGCATGAAAACACAGCAAAACGCGCGTTTTTAAATGCAGGTTTCTGCTTTTTAAAACACGCGTTCAGCAGAGTTTGCATCTGCGTCTCGTGTGCATGGGGCCTAAAACTCTAACATTCACAGACATGACTAGGCATGATGGGAATTGTAGTTCCTGAACAACTGGAGGGCCGTAGTTTGAAGACCCCTATGATAGACCAACAGAAAGTGGCACATCATTGTGAAGTGGAAGGAAAATGATAAATGGTTTCTCCAATTTTTTTTACAAATAAATATGTGAAAAGTGTGGTGTACATTTTGTATGGCGCCCCCCGGAGTCAATACTTTGTAGAACCGCCTTTCACTACAATTAAAACTGCAAGTCTTTTTGGGGATGTCTCTCCCAGCTTTGCACATCTAGAGAGGGACATTTTTTGCCCATTCTTCTTCTTTGCAAAATATCTCAAGTTCTGTCAGATTGGATGGAGAGCGTCTGTGATCAGCAATTTTCATGTCTTGCCACAGATTCTCAATGTGATTTAGGTCTGGACTGTGACTGGGCCATTCTAACACATGAATATGCTTTGATCTAAACCATTCCATTGTAGCTCTGGCTGTATGTTTCGGGTCGTTGTCCTGCTGGAAGGTGAACCTCCGCCCCGGTCTCAAGTCTTTTGCAGACTCTAAGGCCCCTTTCACACGGACGTTGAGGTCTGCCTGTCAGTTTTTTAGGCGGACCTGAACGGACACTCCATAGACCTCTATGGAGAGTCGGATGTCATCGGTGACATGTCCACTGACATCCGACCCGCTCCGATACGAAAAAGTGTGACGGAGGAAAACGCTATTTTTCCACCGGTCATCGGATCGGGTGACGACAGACTATATGGTCCATCATCATCCGATTCCCCTATAGGGGAAAGCGGCGCTCTGACAGGTCTGTCCCTGCACAGTGTGAATTTGACAAAAAACTTTTATTATATAATAAATTACTTTTTTATAAATATATATATTTATATACTTTTATATAAAAGCATTAAGCATTATATAAAAGAAAGAAGTACAACACTCTGTACCGGTGGGGCATTCTGCTGGAGTCATTACACCCGTCACCCTTGACGTCTGGGCGGCCATATTGGATAGACACTTGGCAAGCCCTTATGTTTTAGATGTTGATCCATATTGAGAGATTGTGGTAATCGGTGGGGAGAGGGACTGATTCATCTCTCATCATTCTTTTGTGGTCCAGACATCCGTGGCCTTTGTTATATTTTGGTTACTAAAAATGATTCATAAAAAAAAAAATGATACATGGTCTTAAGTGCAAGTGCAATTTTAGAGGGGGCGCACAGTAGCAGTGTATTTGAATGCGTTGTGGTGGATTGCGTCAAGTTAGGCCGCCCAATTAAAATGAATGGGCTGTGATGCACCTCAACGCCTCCAAATTTTGGTCCTGCTGAATTTTTTGCAGCATATCGCAAAGCACACTGAAGAACTATAATAACCTCCAAGAAATGGTATCAGTGGCAGCAAAAGTATCACCCAGCATTGGTGCCAGTGGACACAATAATACCCCCAGCATTGGTGCCAGTGGACACAATAATAACCCCCAGCATTGGTGCCAGTGGACACAATAATACCCCCAGCATTGGTGCCAGTGGACACAATAATAACCTCCAGCATTGGTGCCAGTGGACACAATAATAACCCCCAGCATTGGTGTCAGTGGACACAATATTAACTCCCAGCATTGGTGCCAGTGGGCACAAGAATAACCCCCAGCATTGGTGCTAGTGGACACAATAATACCCCCAGCATTGGTGCCAGTGGACATAATAATAACCCCCAGCATTGGTGCCTGTGGACACAATAATAACCCCCAGCATTGGTGCCAGTGGACACAATAATTCCCCTAACATTGGTGCCAGTGGACACAATAATACCCCCAACATTGGTGTCAGTGAATGTGATCAAAAACCCCACCACTGGTGTCAGTGCCAGTAATCGTAACCCCCAGCACTGGTGTGAGTGATGACAATAATAACTTCCAGCACTGGTGTCAATGGATGCAAAAAATAACCCCCGGCTTCGTTGTGAGTGGGAGAAATATTAACCCCCAACACTGGTGTCAATGGAAACCATAACCCACAGCATTGGTGTCAGTGACAGTAATGGTGACCCCCAACACTGATGGCAATAATAACCCTCAACAGACCACAGAAATCAGCCCAGGGATGGTGGGAACCCCTCATAATGGGCACAGATGTACAGACTCGGGAACTCAACACAGGGATGGTGGGAACCCCTCATAATGGGCACAGCAGGTGTACAGACCCGGGAACTCAGCACAGGGGTGGTGGGAACCACTCATAATGGGCACAGCAGGTGTACAGACCTGGCAACTCAGCACAGGGGTGGTGGGAACCCTTCATAATGGGCACAGCGGGTGTACAGACCCGGCAACTCAGCACAGGGGTGGTGGGAACCCCTCATAATGGGCACAGCGGGTGTACAGACCCTGGAACTCAGCACAGGGGTGGTGGGAACCCCTCATAATGGGCACAGCAGGTGTACAGACCTGGCAACTCAGCACAGGGGTGGTGGGAACCCTTCATAATGGGCACAGCAGGTGTACAGACCTGGCAACTCAGCACAGGGATGGTGGGAACCCTTCATAATGGGCACAGCAGGTGTACAGACCTGGCAACTCAGCACAGGGGTGGTGGGAACCCTTCATAATGGGCACAGCGGGTGTACAGACCTGGCAACTCAGCACAGGGGTGGTGGGAACCCCTCATAATGGGCACAGCGGGTGTACAGACCCGGAACTCAGCACAGGGGTGGTGGGAACCACTCATAATGGGCACAGCTGGTGTACAGACCTGGCAACTCAGCACAGGGGTGGTGGGAACCCTTCATAATGGGCACAGCAGGTGTACAGACCTGGCAACTCAGCACAGGGGTGGTGGGAACCCTTCATAATGGGCACAGCGGGTGTACAGACCTGGCAACTCAGCACAGGGGTGGTGGGAACCCTTCATAATGGGCACAGCGGGTGTACAGACCTGGCAACTCAGCACAGGGGTGGTGGGAACCCCTCATAATGGGCACAGCGGGTGTACAGACCCGGAACTCAGCACAGGGGTGGTGGGAACCACTCATAATGGGCACAGCAGGTGTACAGACCTGGCAACTCAGCACAGGGGTGGTGGGAACCCTTCATAATGGGCACAGCAGGTGTACAGACCTGGCAACTCAGCACAGGGGTGGTGGGAACCCTTCATAATGGGCACAGCGGGTGTACAGACCTGGCAACTCAGCACAGGGGTGGTGGGAACCCTTCATAATGGGCACAGCGGGTGTACAGACCTGGCAACTCAGCACAGGGGTGGTGGGAACACCTCATAATGGGCACAGCAGGTGTACAGACCCGGGAACTCAGCACAGGAATGGTGGGAACCCCTCATAATGGGCACAGCGGGTGTACAGACCCGGGAACTCAGCACAGGGTTGGTGGGAACACCTCATAATGGGCACAGAAGATGTACAGACCCGGGAACTCAGCACAGGGATGGTGGGAACACCTCATAATGGGCATAGTAGGTGTTCAGACCCGGGAACTCAGCACAGGGATGGTGGGAACCCCTCATAATGGGCACAGCAGGTGTACAGACCCGGGAACTCAGCACAGGGATGGTGGGAACCCCTCATAATGGGCACAGTGATGAATGTTAAGAGTAGTTGGGCCAACGAAGCCAAGAGTGTCAAATCTCGTAGTTGCGGGAAACCAAACAATGAGCAAATTATTCCTTCATCGCTCTACAGACGCCCCCCTCCCCTCCCAGGAGAAGATTCCAGTGGAAAGCATTACCGCCGCTCACTTTTTGTTGTTAAATGTCACTTTGTTTTTTTTCTTCTTCCTTCACAACTGTTGAAAACAGCAACCTCTGCAACACCTATCGGGCCCGATCTCGTGTTTTCATCTGAAGGGTGTGGGTGGGGGGAGGGGGGGTGGTTTCCTCCCGACATCCTCGGCGGCTTTGAACTTCGCTGAGTAAACGCATTCAGGAAAATAATAAGTCTCGCTTTTCTAAAGAGGTCAGCGCTGCGCATCTGTGTGATCAAAACTGAAAACGCTTATGGAGGTTAGAGCTGCCGTTTGGAAATTTTTGCAATTTCCAGATAAGTCATGTTTATAATGAAAGCAATAACAATCTAAACGTAGACCTAGAAGACACAGCTCGAATCTATATATAGCTGCCAAAGGATGTTTTTGTCTCTGTCCATCCAGTCCTGAGTTTTACACAGCTCTGCCATACAACACGGGCCTGCCCTGCAAGGCAGGAGATTTGATTTTTCACGGCAACGCTATT
Source organism: Lithobates sylvaticus (assembly GCA_028564925.1). Lineage (NCBI taxonomy): Eukaryota > Metazoa > Chordata > Amphibia > Anura > Ranidae > Lithobates > Lithobates sylvaticus. The sequence continues at coordinate 25,148,435 of CM053038.1, forward strand.
CCTTCCCACAGCCCTTGACTGGACAGTGAAAGGAAAAGCAGCAGACTGAGGAGCTCATCTCCCTGTTGCTCTGCTCTCTCCGTCTAGCAGCAGGACTGGAACAAGGGGTGGGCAAGAGGGGAAGCTGCCCTGGGCGCAATTGTTTACTGTAGGCATGGGGGGGGCCCTTCCTTCTGTTACAAGGCTGACAGGAGTAGTGACAGAGGCAGTAAAAAGCGGCTGCTGGGCGTAGAATCCCCTAAGCTTGCATAGCTTGAGCTTGGGGAGGGGTGTGGTTTGCAGTGCCGGTGTTCTGCTGAGAAAGTTCGCCTCGGCGGATAAGGACCCCCCTGTACTGCGCAGGCGCAGTGCTTGCACTGTACGAAGCCGCCAGAAATAGCCGAAGCAGAAGACAGTGAATCAGCTGTACACGGCGCCTGTAACAGGGCCCCTCGCGTGCTCGCTACGCTCGCCACGATTTTGGCACGGCCTCGCTGCGCTTGGCATATTTTTATTCTAGCTCTATGTCCACTTGGATGGTGGGGCTCGAACCTGGACATAGGTTAGAATGTAGTGCGCAGGCGCCGTGTACAGCTGACTGTTCAGCTCCGGCTATTTTCGCAAACTCTGTTGTGCTTCGGTGTGCTTCGTACTGCGCAAGCGCATCGCCTGCGCAGTACTGGGGGGGGTTCCTTATCCGCCGGGGGAACTTTCTCGGCAAGACACCGGGACAAGGTCACCCAGCGCCCAGGGCAAACATTCCAAACTGCACCCCATCCCCCCCCCGCTCATGATGTGTATACTTAGGGAGTCCTACACCCAGCAGTCACTCGCTTGTCAAAATGACTGCTTCTGTCACTACTCTTGTCAGCCTTGTAGCAGAAGAAAGGCGCCCCAGTAAACTATGGCGCCCAGGGTAGTCGTCCCTTCCCCCCCACCCCTTGTCCTGGCCCTGGCGGTTTGCCATCTTTGCCCTGGGCTTTAGATGATCTTGTCCCGGTGTTCTGCCGAGATGGTTCCCCTCGGCGGATAAGGACCCCTCTGTACTGCGCAGGCGCAGCGCATGCGCAGTTCGAAGGACTAGGGATCTTCCGAAAATTGCCGAAGGTAAGCAAGTGGGAGCGAAGTGTACACCGCGCAGGCGCAGTCGGTGTACGAGAGACGATGCCGCGCGCTCCCGATGCTCGCGCTACTCTGCAAGGGGAGTCTAACTAAGGGGCGGGTCTATTATTACTCTAAGCAAGGGGCAAAGGCGTGTTCAACCACTTGCTTACCGGGCACCCCCCTCCTATCCAGACCAATTTTCAGCTTTCGGTGCTCTCACACTTTGAATGACAATTACTCAGTCATGCAACACTGTACCCAAATGAATTTTTTGTCCTTTTTTTCTCACAAATAGAGCTTTCTTTTGGTGGTTTTATTTGATCACCTCTGGGCTTTTTATTTTTTGCGCTATAAATGGAAAAAAAAAAAACATTTTCTTTGTTTCTGTGATAAAATTGAAATAATTATTAATTTTTCTTCATAAATTTTGGCCACAATTTATACTGCCACATATCTTTAGTAAAAATAACCAAAATTAGTGGATATTATTTGGTCTTTGTGAAAGTTAGAGAGTCCACAAACTGTGGTGCGAATTATACAAAAAATTTTCACACCTGATGTACTGGTGACCGATCTCATTTCTTTTGACACTGATGACAGATGGCATCGATACGTGGCATTGATGACAAGTGACACTGATAACAGATGGCACGTGACACTGACAGGTGGCACTGATGACAGATGGCACTGATACGTGGCACTGATGACAGATGGCACTAATATGTGGCACTGATGACACGTGACACTGATATGGCACTGATGGCACTATGTGGCACTGATGACACGTGGCACTGATGTGGCATTGATGACAGATGGCACATTATACATGGCACTGGGGACAGGTGGCACTGGGGACAGATGGCACTGGGGACAGATGGCACTGGCAGATGGCAGTGGGGGCAGATGGCACTTTATTTTTTTTTTATTTTTTTTTTCTACTTACGGCCGCTGCAGCCGTTTATCTCTCCCTCCTCACACGCTGTCTCTGTGTGAGGAGGGAGAGCGGCGCTGAGAGATGATCTCATATGTTTACATATGAGATCATCTCTCATTGGACACGCCGATCGCGCTGTAAACGGCCGCTGTGATTGGCCGTTTACAGCGATCTGTGATTGGCTGTGTCCAAGGGACACGGCCAACACAGAATTTCCCCGCTGCGCGCTCGTGAGGGAATTGACATCCGCGCCGAAGCCTTCATTCGGCTATGGCCGGATGTCTAGTGGTTAAATAAAAGAAAGGCGGGTTTTGCAATACTTAAAAATCTGGCCCTTGGTTACAGTATTAATAATAATAAATATTGCCCTTGGTTACAGACCCGCCCCTTGCAGAGTAGCGCGAGCATCGGGAGCGTGCGGCATCGTCTCTCGTACGCCAACATGTTAACTGCGCGTGCGCGGTGTACACTTCACTCGCAGCTGTTTAGCTTCGGCAATTTTCGGAAGATGCCTAGTCCTTCATACTGCGCAAGCGCTGCGCCTGCACTGCCTATCATCAGCATGTCCTTTGTTAAAACATGCACACGGCAGCACAACTAGACATGTGCACAACAAAAAAATTTGTTTATTTTCGTTTTGTTTTTTTAGTTTCCGAAAAAAATTCGTTTATTTTCGTTTTGTTTTTTTCGTTTCCGTTGATTCGCAACGATTCGTAAATTCGTAAGTCGTCGGTGTTCGTATTCGTAACGATTCGTATTTCCGTAAAAGTTAGTTTTTCGTTGATTCGTTTTTTCGTTAGTTTAATTTTAGTTTATTCGAAATTCGGACGCATTCGTATTTATTCGTACTTTCGTAACATTCGTAGATTCGTAATCGGAGCATAATTCATAATTTTATGTAATGTGTATGCTATTATTACATTTTAAGAGACACGGAAAATTACGAATCGAAAAAAAAAAGTTACGAATGCTACGAATTTTTTCGTTTCAATCTATTCGAAGCACGTTAAGCAGCGCCATTGTAAGAGACACGGAAAAAATTACGATTCGAAAAAAAAAAAAAAAAAGTTACGAATGTACGAATTTTTTCGTTCATTTTCATTTTCGTTGTTCCCGTTTTCGTTTTTTTTTTTTCGGATTTTCTTCATTCGTACATTCGTTGTTTCTAAAAAAAAATTTCGGATTTTTGTTGTTTTTCGGATTCGTTCGATTCGAGCGATTCGTTATTCGTTAAAAGTTTTAGCGAATCGTTCGTTTATTTGTACGAAAACGAACGATCGAACGAAAATAACGAAAAAAAAAAAAACGAACTAAAAAAAAGAAACGAATTGCACATGTCTAAGCACAACTGATTGGCTCCTTTGTGTTGTTGCTTCCTCTGCCAGTCTGAACTCTGCTGTACAAGTGGCCAGCAAAAAAATAAAAAAAACATATTTTTCTGCAATATTCACTTTGAGTTAAGAGATTTCCTCCAGCAGTGCTTTTTTTTTTCCATCGCTATTGGAGCTGATAGCGTTTATGGGTGTCAAAATGTAGCCATCGTCCCGAGAATTACCGGAATGACTACCCTCCAAACATAGTAAAGGGACTATTACGGGCTACTTTTAGGATACACAAGACAAATTTTAATAAAAGATATAGTTTTTTATTGTACAAAAATATAAAAACATATGTGGCTAGAGTATAAAACGTAGCACACAGGTTTATCATACAGTAACTTGCCAGTGATTGATAACAGCAGGGAATCTGACGTGTTTCGAAGCCACCTTCTTCTTCAGAGGTGCCATATATACAGAGTGAACTATAATTGAAAAATAACATCCAAAATTAGTCTGAATACAACATATTCCAAAAAGCCAGATGTGTACATATGCGTATATACACACATTTATGCCTATAGACCCACCGGACACTTTATTAGGTACAATGTGCCAGTAACAGGTTGGACCCCTTTTTGCCTTTAGAACTGCCTTCATTCTTCATGGCATGAATTCACCAAGGTGTTTGAAACATTCCTCAGAGATTTTGCTCCATAGTGACATGATGGAAAATTAATATGATATGCCGCGCTTAGGTAGGATGTGTCTATGTTGCAGCCCCCTCAGGGGAAAGAATGGGGGCTATCCTTAGAGTGAGCCCCAATGCTTAAGAGATAATGATTGGTAATACTGGGGTCAGGCGCTACCTGTATTATGAGTGAAAAAAGTGAAGATAAATGACGTCACCTAATTGGAATAGGTGATATCAAGGGTCCCAATGATACTTATATGTACGACTGTAATAAGCACCAAAGTTAAAAAATTAAAAAGATTATTATATAGTTAACCACATGCCGACCGCGCTATAGTCAAAAGACGGCTACAGCGCGGTCGGCTTATCCTGGGAGGACGTCCTACGGACGTCCTCCCAGAAAGTTGCTCCCGCGCGCCCCCTGGGGCGCGCACTCGGGAACATCCGTGACCGCCGGGTCCCGAGGACCCGGCGCATCCCGGATCACGGTAAACAGCCGCTGATAGCGGCCGTTTACCATGTGATCGTTCCGTCAAATGACGGAGCGATCACATGTACACAAACCGGCGTCACGTCATGACGCCGGTTCTTCCCTCCCCTCTCTGTACCGATCGGTACAGAGAGGAGAGAAGCGGAGAGGGGGAGAGACGGGACCAGCGCTGTGGGCTGGATGTGTAGTGCCCACAGCGCTGGTCAATACACTGCCACCACTGTGCAATACTCTGCCACCACTGTGCAATGCTCTGCCACCACTGTGCAATGCTCTGCCACCACTGTGCAATGCTCTGCAACCACTGTGCAATGCTCTGCAACCACTGTGCAATGCTCTGCCACCAACCACTGTGTAATGCTCTGCCACCAACCACTGTGTAATGCTCTGCCACCAACCACTGTGTAATGCTCTGCCACCAACCACTGTGCAATGCTCTGCCACCACTGTGCAATGCTCTGCCACCACTGTGCAATGCTCTGCAACCACTGTGCAATGCTCTGCCACCACTGTGCAATGCTCTGCCACCACTGTGCAATACTCTGCCACCACTGTGCAATGCTCTGCCACCAACCACTGTGCAATGCTCTGCCACCAACCACTGTGCAATGCTCTGCCACCACTGTGCAATGCTCTGCCACCACTGTGCAACACTGCAACACTGCAATACTCTGCCAATACTCGGCAATACTCTGCAATAAATTTTAATAGAAACAAAGAATTTTTATTTATTTTTTTTACCGAATTTTCAGTATTTTTTGATTTATAGCGCAAAAAATAAAAAGCCCAGCGGTGATTAAATACCACCAAAAGAAAGCTCTATTTGTGTGAAAAAAAGGACACAAAATTCATATGGGTACAGTGTTGCATGACTGAGTAATTGTCATTCAAAGTGTGAGAGCACCGAAAGCTGAAAATTGGTCTGGTTAGGAAGGGGGTTTAAGTGCCCAGTGGGTAAGTGGTTAAAGTGCTAGGTGAGTTATATAATATACGATCCAATGCGATTTAACTCAATATTAATCGCTTGAGCCAACATAAAAAACAGTGCCCAAAAAAACTGGTTATAAACCATAAAAATGTTTGTGCCAACATCAACTGCACAATGTACATCAGTGTGATTAGCACAGTGCTATGTGACGTGCACATTTAATAACACAAATATTTCATATGCGGTGAAATACCATAAGTGAGTCACCATATATAAGGGTCTTACCCAGTCAGATATAAATTTATGTGACAATCTAGATTATCTCCATGTGTGTGATAACAATATGAATACGTGCTACTCCGTGCTAAACAATCACATAGGAGGTAGTACTGAAAAAAGAAGTGAAAATAAAAATAAACATAAACAAAACCATAAACACCTAAATGTGTGTGCCGGTGTGACCATAAACACCGAGGCAAATATGCTGCTATGATACAGCGTGATAATTGTTGTGAGTAGTCCAAGCAATTAAATGATAATGGTAGTAGGGTGCCCACGTGTCCCGGATTGCCCGGGACAGTCCCGCAATTAGCAGGTCTGTCCCGGGTCCCGGGCACCTTCATTCCGGGACAATACAATGTCCCGGAATGAAACTGACAGGGGAGCAAAATGGCGCTGGCTCTGCCTCCCCACCTCCACCTGAGAGACTCTTCTCTAATTCTACTGGCCTGCACTGGTTGCTAGAGCCGAGATGGCGTCTATCAACCAGTGACGTCAGTTAACTTCCTCCTCCTCCGCGCCCAATGCTCTCAATGGGCCGACTCCACCTCCACCACGGACGGCGGCAAGTGGCACGCTGCATCTGGGGGCAGGCGACGGTGGCAAGCTGTGTCTGGTGGCAAGTGACAAGCTCAGGGTTCCCACTGATTCTGCATTATGGTGAGTTGAACAATTTCATTATATATTACAATGTAGTCATAGAAATAATGTGATTTCATCATCCTGACACCATATCAAGCATGGTGTCAGGATGATTTAATTGCTAACACCAGCCATTCGCACAACAAATCACCCACACCTGAATTCCCTGTCAGACTACATTAGCCCCAGAAAAGGAGTGACCGATTCCATCGTCGGCGAGGGTTTTGAAATCCAGCTTATTATTGGGAAAAGGGTGGGGGTGTCCCTGAATGGCAGTTTGGAAATGTGGTCACCCATTTAAAAAGTTTGAATTTATGCTAAACAAAGCCCTAAAGAAGACCTCTGACAGAATCACAGATAAATTGACTAAAGAAATTAGAGAGCTGGGGCAGAGAACAGCGGAGCTAGAAATTGACTAAAGAAATTAGAGAGCTGGGGCAGAGAACAGCGGAGCTAGAAACTAGAGTGGACGACCTAGATGGTTTCACACAGCAAAACGCCTCAGAGCTTGAAATTCTAAAGGAAGAAAATCTTACACTACAGTCTCGTTTAGAAAATCAGGAAAATAGGGATCGACGATCGAACCTGAGAATAAGAGGAATTCCTGAGACTGTCCTTGATCTCCCGGCTACTATAACAGCCCTATTTCAAGAATTACAGCCTGGTATACCTGTGGAAAGACTAGAATTCGATAGAATTCACAGAGCTCTAGCCCCCCGCAAAACAAATGGCCCACCAAGAGATATAATTGCTAAATTCCACTACTACAGAACCAAGGAGCAACTATTGGCGGCTGCTAGGGACAAAGAATCTCTGCAATTTCAGGGTTACCCATATCAGCTTTTTGCTGATATATCTCCTCTCACGGTTGCTAAAAGACGTGCACTAAAGCCCCAGCTGCAAATCCTGCAACAACACCATATTACCTATCGTTGGGGATTTCCCTTTTCTCTAAAATTCACCTTTCTTGAAACTAAGTACATCTGTAGGTCCCCGGAAGACTTGCAATCTGCCCTGGTCGAAATGGGCATCGCAGATAGATCCACTTCAAACGATCATCCACGCAGACGTCCAGCCTCAATCCCTCCTCAGCAGAAAAAAACCAATACACCCTCTGCAGGAGCTTCTTCATCTTCTCAACATATTCCCAAACGTGGACGATTCGAAAATCAATCCCCCTCCAACGAGGATTCTATGGACTGAACTTCTAACCTAGTCCATCCTGCTAATACTTACTATCAGCATCTTTTGCTGATTGAAAATTTAAAAAAATCCCCAATACTCCCACACCACTTTCTGATATCTATTAGGAAATTTTTAGTCGAGACTTGACCATTCTTTTTCTAATATGCCTTCTAGGACCCAGTGTCTAAAGTATAGATACCTGACTTTCTTTTATTTTTTTTTCCCTATTTCACTTTCCTACCCATATTGGTATTTATACTAATAAATGTATAGTGACATCCTTATATTCTATTTTCTGTTTAGGTCCTTATAGAAAGCGGACTTTTAGCTGTTAAAAGTTTTTTTTATATAATCTCGTGGTCCTCCGGTGCTATTCCTCCCTCAGGAAATTCTTGTTGCCCCCTGTTCCATCTTCAGATACCTGTTAGGACTATGCGGGTCTCTGATGATGGCTCTGGAACCTCTCGGAACATGCTGAATATGTTCTGTAGACGTTCCCACACCCTGTGTTATTACCTTTTACTATTGCTAATATGCTATTATAAAAGGGTTGATCTTTTTTCATTTTTTTTTTTATTTCTACTCTATTTTTTTCTGTTTTGCTTTCTCTAATCTTTTCCCTCTCCAGGTGGTGATTACGAACCTAGAAGTAAGTCATGTTTATATTCTTATAGTAATCTATAATTTACAGTTATGGCTCCCATAAATATTCTGTCTTTAAATATACAAGGGTTTAATATTCCACATAAACGTACAAAAGCTATGCGCACTTTTCATGCTAAAAAGGCTCACATTATATGCCTACAGGAAACTCACTTTATAGACAAGGCTCATCCAAAATTCCTCTCCTCCACATATCCACAATTTTATGTTGCCTCTGCTCCCGTTAAACAACGGGGAACTCTTATAGGTTTCCACCGCAGCACTCCATTCACCCTTGTGTCACAACTGAATGATCCAGAAGGTAGATACATTTTGATTACAGGTTACCTTGCTGACGACCCTATCACGGTCGTCTCTTATTATGCTCCCAACAAACAACCATTAGCTTTTATGTCTCATCTCTTCCAACTTATCGAGACACATAAATTTGGTACATTGGTCCTATGTGGAGATTCTAATGCTACAGTATTCCCCTTCCTTGACAAATCTCCAATTACCCCTAATACGAACTCCGCTAAGACGACTCTCCAACCCCTGCTGACAGCCCACAAATTGGTAGACACATGGAGAGAACTTAATCCCACCAATAGACGTTATACACACTATTCGTATCCACACAAATCATTCTCCCGTATCGATCACATCTTTGTTCCAACTAGTTTATTACCAGAAATACTATCCTCTAAAATTATTCCATTACCATGGTCAGACCATTGTGCAGTTTTTACCACCCTAACCTCAACTATACCCAGATCCCACGATACAACCTGGAACCTAAATGATACTCTACTAACCCATCCCATAGATTGCTAATCGAACAAGCGTTGTCTGATTACATCTCCTCTAATGATACAGTCGATGTCTCTTCCCTAACATTATGGGAAGCTCATAAATCTGTCATTCGAGGAAATCTTATCCGTCTTATCCGTCTAACTTCAACACTCAAAAGAGAGCGTAAACTTATGTTCGCAAAACTGGAAAATACTTTCAACACATGTCACTCAGTCTTTCAATCCTCTCCAACTGTTGATAATCATACAAAGCTTGATAAAGCAAGACTGGATCTAGACCTTTTTTTAACAGATTCAGCCGACAAGCTTATGAGTAAACGCCAACATACCCAGTATCTCAAAGCCAACAAACCTGACACTCCTATGGCACGTAGTTTAAAAATGTTACAAAAAGTGCAGTCCTCTTTCAGACTTAGGACTACACGTGACGGATATACTAGCAATCCGGTAAAAATACTGGAGGTATTCCATTCCAAACTATCTAAACTATATTCCTCTTGCCAAGAGTTTGACAAATCAAAAGCAGATACTATGTTTTCCAATATTAGTCTTCCCACCCTTGATCAACCACAACGTGATAATCTTGAACGCCAAATAACTACCCCGGAAGTCCTGAATGCGATCAATCAACTAAAACTTAATAAAAGACCAGGCCCTGACGGATTCTCAGCATTATACTATAAGCAGTTCTCACATATACTAGCGCCAATCCTGACCAGAGCCTTCAATTCCATCCTTGAAAATCATTCCTTCCGCACAGAAACACTCACCTCCATTATAGTAATGATTCCTAAACCACACTCAGACACAACTGCATGGACAAATTATCGCCCTATATCACTACTCAACCTTGACATTAAATTATTAGCTAAGATATTAGCTACCCGCCTCAACAATATTATAGGTCAATTGATACACCGTGATCAAACCGGCTTTATGCCAAAAAGGCAGGCAGGTGACAACATCAGACGTGCTCTTCTACTCATGAACGCAGCTAAATCTAGACATATTCCTTCATATCTTTAGATATTAAGAAAGCGTTTGATTCTGTCACTTGGCCATATATGCAGTATACGTTACAAAAATGGGGTTTTGGTAATCATTTTCTAAAATGGATCTCTTCGCTCTACGATAGCCCCAAAGCATACATTAAATATGCCGGTTATAAATCCGCAATGATGAACATTTGTAGAGGTACGAGACAGGGGTGTCCCCTATCCCCTTTACTTTTCGCCCTCCTTATTGAACCATTGGCACAGTTAATTAGGAGTAATCAAGATATCAAGGGTATTGAATTAGGAGGTTTTCATCATATATTATGCCTTTTCGCTGACGATATTCTCATATTCCTAACTCATCCACATATATCTGCTCCGAATTTACTAAACCTATTAGACAAATTTGCTACAGTTTCTGGACTTAAGGTCAACCCTACCAAATCAAATGTACTTAACATATCTTTAGAACAAACAGATCTCCTACATCTCCAATCTACTTTACCATTTCACTGGGTTTCTAATCAACTACCTTATTTAGGTGTTCAGCTCACAACCTCACTCAAAGATTTATTTAGAGCCAACTACCTCCCTTTATTGAAACAAGTCACTAACTACATGAAACAATGGTCCTCTCTCCCATTATCCTGGTTGGGAAGGATTAATGCAATAAAATGTCAATTTTACCGAAATTTCTTTATTTGTTTAGAGTTTTGCCTATCCCACTACCAGCATATTTCCTCAGAATATTACAACGTAGAGTCTCGGCCTTCATCTGGGGGAAAATCAAACCACGGATACCTATGACCACATTATATCTAAGTAAACTGAGGGGAGGGCTAGGCTTACCAAATTTTGCTTCCTATTATTCGGCTGCACAACTCTCAATCCTTACGAAATATCATTCTAACGTAGAATCACCCCTATGGATATTGATTGAATCTGTAGACTGTGACCCTATCTCTATTGCAAATATATTATGGATTCAACACACAGATAGGTCACATATCTCTAATCCCATTACGAAGCATTCCTTATCAATATGGGATAAATTTGGTAAGCCTTCCAACCTTCAATCTCCACATAATCCTCTTCTTTCCTTCCTTGGAAACCCAGCCTTTTACCCAGCATGGAGGTATCCAAAGTCATTTTCTGCTTGGTCCACTTTAAACTTATCTCGACTATATCAACTATGTCATAATTCCACCATCATGGAATTCCCAACACTATGTGACACCCATGGACTCCCAAGATCTGAAACCTTTAGATACCTGCAAATCAAAAACTTTTACACTCCTCTCCTAAAGGTTGGCACACCGCTTAACCAGATGTCTCAATTTGAACGTTCTATATACCAGCAGCTTACTACTCCCCCTAAGGATGTATTACCTTCCTATGCAGATAAATGGGCAGTAGATATGAACAGAGTTTTTGACACTAATGACTGGTCCAAAGTATGGCAGGCTACAAAAAGCTCTTCCCCAAATTGTCACGCTCTTGAAACCAATTTTAAAGTTTTAGCAAGATGGTACCTAGTACCTGCTAGAATAGCCAAATTTACCCCGACTTATCCTAGCAACTGCTTCAGAGGTTGTCCTTCCCCAGGTACCCATTTCCACATCTGGTGGCAATGTTCGGTGGTCCAAGAGTTTTGGACAAATATCTTTGCTTTGGCTTCCAAAGCCCTAGAATGTTCTATACCTCCAGATCCAGCCATGGCTCTTCTGAACCTGAAACCTCCAACGCTAACGCACCCTAAATGGTAGTGGTTACAAGGGTCATATCCTTGCACTCCCACATGTAGTCGTTTCCACAGGATGTAGCAAATGCAGTATATAAACCACACAAAAAAAAAACACACAAAAAACACAGTATGAAAAAATATGAAGAGTAGGAGGAGTCTAACAGATGCACTAACAAGGTTTAGGCAGTCCAAGATTGGAATTTCCAAAGAGAAATTATTTTATAATATTTGGTGACTGAGTTGTGCTCATAAACAGTTCTTCAGGTGACTTCGGTGCTCCCCCTGCGGGTTTCCCACTCACCAGCTGCCTGCACCCCTGCAGGGGTAACAAGCCTGTAGATCACACCGTAGCTCAATCAGGTCTTTGCCAGGTCTTGGATCCAAACCTTATTTCTCCTCTGCTGGGCTCATACGGAGGCACTCAGATGTAGTGCAATATTGTATAAAGATCCTCAAAGGGGGAAGAACAAAAAAAAAAACCCATAGTGCAGTAATTTGGCCAGGTAAAAAGTAATTTATTAAAAAATATATATAAAAATCAAAAGGTTTTTTTACAGAACATTTACATATATATGTATAAATGATAAAAGATGAATGAATAAAAGTGTTGCCAAAACCCTAATAAGGGCCAGAAAGCCAGGGACAAATAAATGAATAAAGGTCCCTGCTTGCAGGGCTTAGCGGCGAACACTGGCGTCCTTCACAGAGAAGCTGAACAGCTGTGGTTGGAACGGCTTGCGCTCCACCTGCGTACCAACAGCTCGTGCTTCCCAGAAGGAACGTGATGGCGTAATTGCGTAGTTACGTCGGACGTGTTTCGTCATGTGACGTCCTCAGCGACGATACCACGCAGTTACACCTTCCGTTCTATATAGGCAGGCCACCCACAATCAGTTCCGCCCCTTGCAAGCCGGAGCGCCAATAGGGGATTTTCGTTTTTGTAGTAAACCAGGGCCAATGGGGTCAGGGGGGACGCCCTGTCCGCAAGCTGGATAAGATTAAATGGAAATGAACATATCTCAAGAGCCAGATTGTTTATTGTAGGACAATAAACAATCTGGCTCTTGAGATATGTTCATTTCCATTTAATCTTATCCAGCTTGCGGACAGGGCATCCCCCCTGACCCCATTGGCCCTGGTTTACTGAAAACGAAAATCCCCTATTGGCACTCCGGCTTGCAAGGGGCGGAACTGATTGTGGGTGGCCTGCCTATATAGAACGGAAGGTGTAACTGCGTGGTATCGTCGCTGAGGACGTCACATGACGAAACACGTCCGACGTAACTACGCAATTACGCCATCACGTTCCTTCTGGGAAGCACGAGCTGTTGGTACGCAGGTGGAGCGCAAGCCGTTCCAACCACAGCTGTTCAGCTTCTCTGTGAAGGACGCCAGTGTTCGCCGCTAAGCCCTGCAAGCAGGGACCTTTATTCATTTATTTGTCCCTGACGTAATTTATCTACACTTTTATTCATTCATCTTTTATCATTTATACATATATATGTAAATTTTCTGTAAAAAACCTTTTGATTTTTATATATATTTTTTAATAAATTACTTTTTACCTGGCCAAATTACTGCACTATGTTTTTTTTTTTTTTTTCCCCCTTTGAGGATCTTTATACAATATTGCACTACATCTGAGTGCCTCCGTATGAGCCCAGCAGAGGAGAAATAAGGTTTGGATCCAAGACCTGGCAAAGACCTGATTGAGCTACGGTGTGATCTACAGGCTTGTTACCCCTGCAGGGGTGCAGGCAGCTGGTGAGTGGGGAACCCGGAGGGGGAGCACCGAAGTCACCTGAAGAACTGTTTATGAGCACAACTCAGTCACCAAATATATAAAATAATTTCTCTTTGGAAATTCCAATCTTGGACTGCCTAAACCTTGTTAGTGCATCTGTTGGACTCCTCCTACTCTTCATATTTTTTCATACTGTGTTTTTTGTGTGTTTTTTTTTGTGTGGTTTATATACTGCATTTTCTACATCCTGTGGAAACGACTACATGTGGGAGTGCAAGGATATGACCCTTGTAACCACTACCATTATCATTTAATTGCTTGGACTACTCACAACAATTATCACGCTGTATCATAACAGCATATTTGCCTCGGTGTTTATGGTCACACCGGCACACACATTTAGGTGTTTATGGTTTTGTTTATGTTTATTTTTATTTTCACTTCTTTTTTCAGTACTACCTCCTATGTGATTGTTTAGCACGGAGTAGCGCGTATTCATATTGTTATCACACACACGGAGATAATCTAGATTGTCACGTAAATTTATATCTGACTGGGTAAGACCCTTAGGCCCCTTTCACACCGGGGCGTTTTTCATGCGGTACAGCGCTAAAAATAGCGCCTGTTCACCGCATGAAAAAATCCGGCCCCTTTAACTCCAGTGTGAAAGCCGGGCTTTCACACTGGAGTGGTGCGCTAGCAGGATGACAAAAAAAGTCCTGCTAGCAGCATCTTTGGAGCGGGATAGGAGCGGTGTGTTCACCGCTCCTATACCGCTCCTTCCCATTGATTTGAATGGGAAACCGCGGTAAAACCGCGGCAATACCGCCGCAAAGCGCCGCTACGGCGGCGCTCTGCGGGGGTGTTTTAACCCTTTTTCGGCCGCTCGCGGGGGGTAAAACCGCACCACGAGCGGCCGAATACCGCGGTTAAAACGACGGTAAAGCAGCGCTAAATATAGCGCTGCTTTACCGTCACCGCGGCTCCCCGCCCCAGTGTGAAAGGGGCCTTATATATGATGACTCACTTATGGTATTTCACCGCATATGAAATATTTTTGTTATTAAATGTGCACGTCACATAGCACTGTGCTAATCACACTGATGTACATTGTGCAGTTGATGTAGGCACAAACATTTTTATGGTTTATAACCTGTTTTTTTGGGCACTGCTATGCACTATTTTTTATGTTGGCTATATTGAGTTAAATCGCATTGGATCGTATATTATATATCTCACCTAGCACTTTAACTATATAATAATCTTTTTAATTTTTTAACTTTGGTGCTTATTACAGTCGTACATATAAGTATCATTGGGACCCTTGATATCACCTATTCCAATTAGGTGACGTAATTTATCTTCACTTTTTTCACTCATAATACAGGTAGCGCCTGACCCCAGTATTACCAATCATAGTGACATGATAGCAATACGCAGTTGCTGCAGATTTGTCGTCTGCACATCCATGATGCGAATCTCCCTTTCCAGCACATCCCAAAGGTGCTCTATTGGATTGAGATCTGGTGAGTGTGGAGGCCATTGGATGAGATCTGGTGAGTGTGGAGACCATTGGATGAGATCTGGTGAGTGTGGAGACCATTGGATGAGATCTGGTGAGTGTTGAGACCATTGGATGAGATCTGGTGAGTGTGGAGACCATTGGATGAGATCTGGTGAGTGGGGAGACCATTGGATGAGATCTGGTGAGAGCGGAGACCATTGGATGAGATCTGGTGAGTGTTGAGACCACTGGATGAGATCTGGTGAGTGTGGAGACCATTGGATGAGATCTGGTGAGTGGGGAGACCATTGGATGAGATCTGGTGAGAGTGGAGACCATTGGATGAGATCTGGTGAGAGTGGAGGCCAATGGATGAGATCTGGTGAGTGTGGAGGCCATTGGATGATATCTGGTGAGTGTGGAGGCCATTGGCGTACAGTGACCTCATTGTCCAGTGGTGAGATGATTGGAGCTTTGTGACATGGTGCATTATCCTGCTGGAAGGAGCCATCAGAAGATGGGTACACTGTAGTCATAAAGGGATGGACATGGTCAGCAACAATAATCAGGTAGGCCGTGATGTTTAAATGATGCTCAATTGGTACTAAGGGGCCAAAAGTGTGCCAAGAAAGTATCCCCCCCACCATTACACCACCACCAGCCTGAACTGGTTATACAAGGCAGGATGGATCCATGGCTTTCATGTTTATACCAAATTCTGACCCGATCATCTGAATGTTGCAGCCGATATCAAGACTCATCAGACCAGGCAACGTTTTTCCAATCTTCTATTGTCCAATTTTGGTGAGCCTGTGCCAATTTTAGCCTCAGTTTCCTGCTCTTAGCTGACAGGAGTGGCACCCGGTGTGGTCTTCTGCTGTAGCCCATCTGCTTCAAGGTTCAATGTGTTGTGTGTTCAGAGATGGTATTCTGCATTCCTTGGATGTAATGAGTGGTTATTTGAGTTACTGTTGCATTTCTATCATCTGGAACCCGTCTGCCCATTCTCCTCTGACACCAACAAGGCATTTTGCTCCACACAACTGCCACTCACTGGATATTTTCTCTTTTTCAGGCCATTTTCTGTAATCCCTAGAGATGGCTATGTATGAAATTCCCAGTAAATCAGCAGTTTTTGAAATACCCGTCTGGCACCAACAGCCATGCAAAGTTTAAAGTCACTTCAATCCCATTTCTTCCCCATTCTGGTTCTCAGTTTGAACTTCAGCAAGTCCTCTTCACCACATCTAGATGCATAAATGCATTGAGTTGCTGCCATGTGAATGGCTGATTAGCAATTTGTGTTACCAAGCAATTGAACAGGTGTACCTAATAAAGTGGCCGGAGAGCGTATATCTATGCACATAATACACACATATGCATATACACATACACAGAAAGACGATTGGTTATTTCTAGATATAGTATAGACAATAATGATTCTCAAAAAAGGTGATACTGACCCTACAAGTTCTTAAAAGATATACATATATTGTCAAAAGTATTGGGACACCTGCCTTTACATGCACATGAACTAGACATGTGCACAACAAAAAAATTTGTTTATTTTCGTTTCGTTTTTTTTTTTTTTTCGTTTCCGTTGATTCGTAACGATTCGAACATTCGTAAGTCGTCAGTGTTCGTATTCGTAACGATTCGTACATTCGTAAGAGTTATTTTTTCATTGATTCGTTTTTTCATTAGTTTAATTTTCGTTTATTTGTTTATTCGAAATTCGGACGCATTCGTATTTATTCGTGCATTCGTAACATTCGTAGATTCGTAATCGGAGCATAATTCATAATTTTATGCAATGTGTATGCTATTATTACATTTTAATAATTTACGGGAAAAAAAAGTTACGAATCGAAAAAAAAAGTTACGAATGTACAAATTTTTTAGTTCAATCTATTCGAAGCACGTTAAGCAGCGCCATTGTAAGGGACACGGAAAATTACCAATTCAACAAAAAAAAAAGTTACGAATGTACCAATTTTTTCGTTCATTTTCGTTGTTCCTTTTTTTGTTTTTTCGGATTTTCTTCATTCGTACATTCGTTGTTTCTAATTTGGTTTTTCGGATTTTCGTTGTTTTTCGGATTCGTTCGATTCGAACGATTCGTTAATCGGATTCGTACGATTCGTTATTCGGATTCGTACGAAAACGAACGAACGAAAAAAAAAAAGAAAAACGAAAAAAAACGAAACGAATTTCACATGTCTAACATGAACTTTAATGGCATCCCAGTATTAGTCCGTAGGGTTCAATATTGAGTTGTCCCACTCTTTGCAGCAATAACAGCTTCAGCTCTTCCAGGAAGGCCGTCCACACGGTTTAGGAGTGTGTCTATGGTAATGTATGAGCATTCTTCGAGAAAGGCATTTGTGAGGTCAGGCATTAATTTTGACAATATAGTGTAGTAACATCAAGAAAAAGTAGGGACTCCTGGTTGTAGGTCATCATGAAACCGAGATTAAACTCATTAGATTTCAGTTTTAGTAAGAATTCCTGTAGTTTATCGAGTGGGCCATCCATTACCGAAAATACGTCATCTATGTATCTAAGCCACAGAAACTAAATATCATGAAGGCCTGGGATATACAGTAGAGATAGGTAGTATAAGTACGAAGGGGTACCATCAGCCTAATAACAGATCTAGAGAGAGCTTTAGGAGCACCCCTCATGTGCCCCCAACCAGGGGATAAATAGACTATCTCGGTACCTGGATATCATAAACAGGTGAGTCACTGTGGAGAGATAGGAGCTGGCAAGTAGCCGACAACTGAGCGGCCAGCTCAGAGAAGGAAGTGCTGAGCCCAGCCTTGACAGCTCTGTATCACTCTGGTCTCTCCTCCTATAAGTGTGCTTTTTGCCCTCTTACACTCTCTGCTGTACAGGAGCTGCAAGAGGCCGATACCAGGTCAGATTCAGGTTCTTCCATTACTTGCATGCAAAAAGTACATTTTAATGAATACAGAGCTTTTGAGTTTGCTATGTCTACCTGTAGTTCAACTTCAGAGTATCTCACTTAAAAACAGCTAAAATAAGCACATACAAGTGTCTTTCTATTAGCTTCCAGCAGCACAGTCACAGGGAGAGGGTAAGGTCAGCACTAGGAAATTGCCAGTGTTTTTTGCTGTCAGTCTAACCATGTAAACATGTTTACAGGAGGGAAGAGTAGAGGGATGACTTTGCCAGTGTGCTGCTGCTTCTTAACTGTCCAACCAGCAGTTTGGAGGTGGGGCTTTGACCAAGCTATATGTGTTAACTGCCACAGAGAAAAGTTAGGTCACTAAACTGTTTGTGTTTTTTTTTTTCTATCACCAATCTGGCTGAAAGAGATACAAATCATATTTCATTTTCCCTTCATGCCAGTTTATGGCTTTACAGTATCTGCTTACCATAGTCCGGTCTGGTCATAATTTGTCTGTAACGTCTTCTCATGGGTCTACTGTGCACGGACCAGCCAGCTCATAAACCGTTGTGTAGTTATCTTCACTCTTAAAACAAAGAAAAAGAAAGGCATCAAGGTGACAGTAATAGGGTGGAGACCTGAGGGGCATTCAGTTCAGAAAAGTCTTAGCCCCCCGTACACACGGTCGGAAATTCCGACCACAAAATCCGTCGGAATTTGTCCGACACTGGTGTTGCATACACACGGTCGGACAAAGTTGTCGGAAAATCCGATCATTCTGAACGTGGCGACGTTCGTTGCGTACGTAGAGGCTAGTAGCCAATAGCTTTGGTCTCGTAATTTGATCTGAGCATGCGTGGCACTTTGTCCGTCGGAATTCTCTACACACGATCGGAAAAAGTCCGATCGGATTTTGTTGTCGGAAAATTTGAGAGCAGGATCTCAAATTTTTTCAGGCAGAAATTCAGACGGAAAAAGTCCGATGGTGCCCACACACGGTCGGATTTTCCGACAACATGGTCCGATAGGACATTTTCTGTCAGACTTTTCGACCGTGTGTACGGGGCATTAGAGTTTAAGGGAGAACTCTGGAATTATCTTCATAGAGGACCATAAACGATAAGGGTAATGTGTTATTTAACTGAACAAAAATAAACACAGTAAGAATAGGCGCACCATCAAAGCGCATTATTTCTAAAACCATTAATTCAAGAGAATATAAATACATTTAATTGCAGACGTCCAGACTGACATAGCGTATCAAAATAATACAATCAGTTTGTCCACTCCGCTTGCTTCTGGGCTTGGGAGGACCTCAGCAAAGATCCAAATGGCATACGTGTTTCGAGGGCCGTGCCCTCTTCCTCAAAACCGTTTTTCATCAGTTTTAGCTGTTTGAGGAAGAGGGCATGGCCCTCGAAACACATTAGCTATTTGGATCTTTGATGAGCTCCTCCCAAGCCCAGGAGCAAGAGTAGTGCCCATCAGTGCTGCCTCATCAGTGCAGCTTCATCCTCATCAGTGCCCATTAGTGCCGCCTCATTTTCATCACTGCCATCTCATCCTCATTAGTGCTCATCAGTACCCATCAGTGCCACCTCATCCTCATCAGTGCAGCCTGATCAGTACCCATCAGTGCCACCCAGGGTGGATATAAATCAATGATTTTTTAAAAAAAAAAAAAAAAAAAAATCAGATTTTTTTTATTTGCTGAGTTAATTTAAATCAAGCCTTTTTTACTAGTGATTTAAATCACAATTTAAATCGTGATTTAAATCGACTTGATTTAAATCAAATCCACCCTGGCGCCACCTCATCCTCATTAGAGCCCATCAGTGCAGCCTCATCAGCTCATCATTCCGGCCTTTTTTCGTTTGTTTAGCAAAAAATATATAAAAACCCCAGTAATAAATAAACACCAGCCAAAGAAAGCTTTATCCGTCTCAAAAAAAATTATAAAAATGTTTGAGTAAAGTGTTGTATGACAATTGTCATTCAAAGTGCAACAGCACTAAAAGCTGAAAATTGGCCTGGGCAGGAAGGGGGTGAAAGTGGCCGGTATTGAAGTGGTTAAAGTGTATCTAAAGCCAAATTTATTTATTTTAGCTTTGGATAAAGCAGTCAGAACCCTTGTCAAGTTTTTATTGTTTTTCTATATCCCCCAATTCCGAGATTCGATCCCTTGATTTGCCCTAATTTCCATTGTTCCTGGGACTAATGGTGAGGGAGAAACCAAAATTTTGCGCTGCAACCAGAACAGGCATAGAGGGGAAATTTTTAGACATGTGCACAACAAAAAAATTAGTTTATTTTCGTTTCCTTTCTTTCGTTTCCAAAAAGAATTTGTTTATTTTCGTTTCGTTTTTTTCGTTTCCGTTGATTCCTAACGATTCGTACATTCGTAAGTCGTCGGTGTTCGTATTCGTAACGATTCGTACATTCGTAAGAGTTATTTTTCGTTGATTCGTTTTTTCGTTAGTTTAATTTTCGTTCATTCGTTTATTCGAAATTCGGACGCATTCGTAGTTATTCGTACATTCGTAACATTCGTAGATTCGTAATCGGAGCATAATTCATAATTTTATGTAATGTGTATGCTATTATTACATTTTAATCATTTACGAATCGAAAAAAAAAAAGTTACGAATCGAAAAAAAAAAAGTTACGAATCGAAAAAAAAAAAGTTACGAATCGAAAAAAAAAAAGTTACGAATCAAAAAAAAGTTACGAATGTACGAATTTTTTCGTTCAATCTATTTGAAGCACGTTAAGCAGCACCATTGTAAGGGACACGGAAAATTACCAATTCAACAAAAAAAAAAAGTTATGAATGTATGAATTTTTTCGTTCATTTTCGTTGTTCCTTTTTTCGTTTTTCGGATTTTCTTCATTCGTACATTCGTTGTTTCTAATTTGTTTTTTTCGGATTTTCTTTTTTTTTCGGATTCGTTCGATTCTAACGATTCGTTAATCGGATTCGTACGATTCGAACGATTCGTTATTCGGATTCGTTCGATCCGAACGATTCGTTCATTCGTACGAAAACGAACGAACGAAAGAAGCGGAAAAAAACAAAAAACTAAACGAATTGCACATGTCTAGAAATTTTCATGTGCGAGCAATGGTTCTGATGACAACTATCTAAGAGGGAATTTACCTTAAAATGATCTTGTGTCTACAGAAAAAAAACTCTGTGATCGCTAACTAAATGTCTTTGGGAGACTAGATCCTCATTTGTATTGTATAGTATAGTATAGTAGTTATTTCTTCTGAAAGGTCAAGGGAATTGAAATTGTCTTGCTGCACTAGATAAGTCAACAAACAAGCCTCATTTGCCTCCAGTTCCATATATATATATATATATATATATATATATATATTGTAAAGTGATTTTAAATGAATAAAAACAGTAGCGCTAATAATCACAGTGTCTGTGAATAAACTAAATATTTAACCTGTGTAAACAATACTGAAAAATATGTATAAACAGTGCTAAAAAAACAACAACACAATTAATCACCTATATACATAAAGTGAAAAATTAAAGTGAAGTGTGATTATATGTTTTTGCAGGTGTCCAAAAAAGGGAAACAAATCCAAACAAAAGTCCATAAACTGTTACTTGTAGTGATAATGTTTCAAAAAGTGACAGAAAAGTGAATGAAAAATCCTGAAGCAAATAAAGTTTATAAAGTTTTGAAGTGTCTTTAAACAAAATGTGGGTGTGGTGGAAGATATTCTTTTCAAGTCACTTCAAGAATTTTGTTTAAAGACACTTCAAAACTTTATAAACTTTATTTGCTTCAGGATTTTTCATTCACTTTTCTGTCACTTTTTGAAACATTATCACTACAAGTAACAGTTTATGGACTTTTGTTTGGATTTGTTTCCCTTTTTTGGACACCTGCAAAAACATATAATCACACTTCACTTTAATTTTCACTTTATGTATATAGGTGATTAATTGTGTTGTTGTTTTTTTAGCACTGTTTATACATATTTTTCAGTATTGTTTACACAGGTTAAATATTTAGTTTATTCACAGACACTGTGATTATTAGCGCTACTGTTTTTATTCATTTAAAATCACTTTACATTATTTATCTATTTAAGTAGCTGCTTAGTTTATTTTTATACACATAGGTGTTTAATTAATTTTTCTTTGTGCGCAGTGGTGGTGTGGAATAGTAGGAGGGCGAGCGATTTTCATACCAGTTTATTTTGATATATATATATATATTGCTTACCTTTTTCCTCTTGACATTGTCATAAACCGTGATGGCCACTTGCTTCGCAGGCTCTGAAGGAACTTGATTCGGACTTGTCGCACTTAACTGGAAATAGATTGACATATCGTCGATGTATCTTCAACAAGTTGGCAATGAGTGCCCCCACCCCACATAAACACCTTGATACCTCTTTTTTCTGGACCACCGCATAAACTGTGTTTAGACTTTGAGTGGCTACAGTCTCCAATGCTGAATTTGGGGGAGGAGGCATTCGTGGAGGACATCGCGGATGTATGTGGAGTTTACCTAAAAAAATGTAAGCACATTGGATGCATCCAAACTGACTGGTCAAAATTAAGCCTGTGAGTCTACCAATATTCTGATGGTTCACCCCCGTAAATGTTCTACTTCTAAAGTTGGCTACAGGGTGGCTTTTCCTAGGATTCCAGGTCAAGTCCTAATTTATAGGCTACATTAGCTTTACAGCTGCACCAGAGAAGGTGCCAAACAAAGATCCAAGAGTCCAGAATTTTTTTTATTTAGCTCAGTAAGTGACCATGGAAAGGACAACAGACTGTCAATGCATTTCGGGGACCCAAAGCTCTCCACCTTTCTTGGGCCTTCAAAGCCCTGAGGAATTGGGAGATCTTTGAATCACTGAAACATGTTGGCTGCCTGTTTTCCTTTCCATGGTCTTTTACTGAGCTGATAAATTCATTTTTGACTAATGAACTCATTTTTGACTAATCCTTAGCGTGGCGCTTTTTTGATGCAACTGTATTTGGACTACTCAACTTGGGTGACCCCTATTGTTGTGGAGAGCTACCAAGCCCAAGACATTTGGCTCCACTAAGGACTTTTTACTGGTAGTGGATTCATATCCAGTGTCTCACCTCCACCCCATCTCTAATTCTTAGGTAGGTTGCAAGTTCGCTGAGACCTGTTAACATAGTGCCTTTAAGTTTTTCTCGTCTTGAGGTTGGGAATAATGAAAGTCACCAAATTTTCTGGACTGACCAAGAACACTGGTATTTACCCAGAGTGTAACATGCACTTACCTATTTTTCGGTTGAGTATTTTTCTTATCAAGATTCCCACAATCACAATGATGATTACAGCAAGCAAACCAATGATCAAATATTTAGGGTCAAAATTATTTACACTTGCAGCTAAAAAACATAAAATGATAAAAAAAAGCATATTAAGGACTAAACAAGAATGCACACCACACAATATATATAAAAGTTGTAAGGATGACCTAGAAAACATACCACGCAGCAGATATTTTGAGATTGATGGGCATCCCACTCCAAAACCATGGCCAATAATATGGAGTTGGCCTTCCTTTTATGGCTTTAACATCCTCCGCTCTTCTAAAAAGGTGTCCTACAAGATGTGTCTGGGGAAATTTGTGTCTTTTCAGCCAAAAGAACATTTGTGAGGTCAGGTACTGACATTGGATGAGAAGACCTGGCTCACAAATGGCATTCCAAATCATCATTCTCATTGATCCAGCTCATGGTTCAGCTAATACTGAAGACGTCTAGCAGTTTCTCCAATCCACGTCTTCCGTTTCAATGCACTGGAACCAAAAAAGTGGCTTGGAGAAGCTATAAAATGTCTTCAACATTACAGACCAAGTTCAGTTGGATGCAACTAACTCCCAATCATTATATTTTCTTTTTTTTTTTTAAAAAGAGCTTCCTCCTGCTCACAGAACTGATATCTATCGAAGTTTTTCCTCTCACAATCCATCCTTCTCAGTACTGATGATTTCAGATAATGGCTTATGCCCCGTACACACGGTCGGAAAATCCGACCATAAAATCCATCGGATTTTGTCCGAAGGATTTTGTCCGACACTGGTGTTGCATACACACGGTCGGACAAAGTTGTCGGAAAATCCGATCATTCTGAACGTGGTGACGTTCGTTGCGTACGACGGGACTACGTAGAGGCTAGTAGCCAATAGCTTTGGTCTTGTAATATGGTCTGAGCATGCGTGGCACTTTGTCATTCGGAATTCGCTACACACGATCGGAAAAAGTCCGATAGGACTTTGTTGTCGGAAAACTTGAGAGCAGGAGATAAAACTTTGTCCGTCGGAAAATCCGACGGAAAAAGTCAGATGGAGCCTACACACGGTCGGAATTTCCGACAACATTGTCCGATAGGACATTTTCCTTCGGAAAATCCAACCGTGTGTACGAGCATTACTCTTCACAGCCCTGAGCCTGAGTTAAATACCTCTGATGCTGGCCATGAACAGCTAGATTTGCTTTTATGGAAGTTCAGAAAAATTGTTCATCAGAACATTCGATCTCGCCATCAGTAAATCGACGAATTGTGTTCAAAAGCCCTTTGGCTAGACCTGCTACAGGAACCTTATGCTGTGTACACACAATCAGATTTTCCGACAACAAAATCGTGGATTTTTGTTCAAAGGTTGTTGGCTCAAACTTGTCTTGCATACACACGGTCACACAAATGTTGGGCAAAAAACAGGGTTCACCTTCTAATATTGATAATAAATGTGTAATATAGAATATATATATATATACCTGGTCTCATGCCGCATATCTCCATTAAGTTGACCTTACGAGAAACCTTGCTGACAGGGTTCTCGGCTTGGCAGGTGTAGGTGCTGGTTGCATTGTCTTTTGCGACCCAAACTCTCAAAGTGCTGTTTAGTAGTTTGTAGTGTAAATCTGTCTGGTTCACAATCCAGCCAAAGGTTATATTGTCCCCGGTCTGAGGGACACAGTCCATGGTGACCACGCAGCTGTCATTCTGGAGGCTGTGAGTTAAGTTGACCGTCACATTATTGATCTTCTCTGTGAAGAGGGAAAGAATTCTGGGGTTTTCATTTTTGGCACTAATATATTTTTTTATTCTGTATATTCATACTAAGCACTGTGGGAGCTAAGGGCATTCAGGGGCTACAACAACAACATTATACCATACCTGGAGATGCAGGAAGCCCTGGTCAGTAAGAAGTCTATGGAAAAAAATTAAATTTAAAGATGTGGGAAGCAGTGATCAGGAAGGGAACAGAAAAGTCTGTGAACAGGGCTGCTGATACTAGACATGTGCACAACAAAAAAAATTGTTTATTTTCGTTTCGTTTTTTTCGTTTCCGTTGATTCGTAACCCTTCGTAAATTCGTAAGTCGTCAGTGTTCGTATTCGTAAATTCGTAAATTCGTACGTCGTCGGTGTTCGTATTCGTAACGATTCGTATTTTCGCAAGAGTTATTTTTTCGTTGATTCGTATTTCCGTTAGTTTCATTTTCGTTTATTCGAAATTTGGACGCATTCGTATTTATTCGTACATTCGTAGATTCGTAATCGGAGCATAATTCATAATTTTATGTAATGTGTATGCTATTATTAAATTTTAAGAGACACGGAAAATTACGAATCGAAAAAAAACGAATACGAATACGAATTTTTTCGTTCAATCCATTCGAAGCACATTAAGCAACGCCATTGTAGGAGACACGGAAAATTACGAATCAAAAAAAAAAAAAAGTTACGAATGTACGAATTTTTTCGTTCAATCCATTCGAAGCACGTTAAGCAGCGCCATTGTAAGAGACACGAAAAATTACGAATCGAAAAAAAAAAAAAAGTTACGAATGTACGAATTTTTCGTTCAATCCATTCGAGGCACCATTGTAAGAGACACGGAAAATTACCCATTCAACAACAAAAAAAAAAGTTACGAATGTACGAATTTTTTCGTTCATTTTGATTTTCGTTGTACCTGTTTTTGTTTTTCGGATTTTCTTCTTTCGTACATTTGTTGTTTCTAATTAGTTTTTTTCGGATTTTCATTGTTTTCGGATTCGTTCGATTCGAATGATTCGTTATTCGTTAAATTTTTTTGCGAATCGTTCGTTCATTCGTACGAAAACGAATGAACGAAAATAACGAAAAAAAAAG
This sequence comes from Lithobates sylvaticus, assembly GCA_028564925.1. Classification (NCBI taxonomy): domain Eukaryota; kingdom Metazoa; phylum Chordata; class Amphibia; order Anura; family Ranidae; genus Lithobates; species Lithobates sylvaticus. Next base: position 25,174,514 of record CM053038.1, read on the forward strand.
AAAAACGAAAAAAAAAAGAAAACGAATTGCACATGTCTAGCTGATACAGAGGTAGCACCTACACTTCTGTTCAGGGGCCAGGCCCCATAAGTTTAACAGGGGGCCCCAGGAGTGGGAACAGTTACTAAAACTAATCACGTACTACTTAGGACTTACCACTTACTACTTGTAAACCCTATGTTTACAATGCTTCAGTTTATGAATGAACAGAAATCCTCTGTAGAGAGAGCTTCCTGTCCATTCACTCGGCAGCTAGCCGAGTGAATTTGGGGAATGTGTTTCCTCGATATCTTTTTCTGTCTCAAAAGTAAGACGTTGGGTGTCTGTTTAGACCCCTAATATTTCATCAACCCCCACAGGGCTGTTCGAAAAAAAGAAAATTGTAAAAAATAATTAAAAAAACCATTGTCCGATGTGTGGGAGGGAGGTGGGTACGTTCCAGGGGCGGACTGACCATTCGGCCACTGCCCGAGGGCCCCGGGCCACTAGGGGGCCCCATCAGGGTTGCCAGCCTCAGTAAAACAAGGCACAGTATGTAAAAATCTGTGTGTTTTTTTTACATCTGTCTCTGAAATGTCCCTTACCGACATCCTTTTGGTCTAAAAATACAGAGATTATAGCTGCCCCACCCCTCCAGTACCTTCTCAGCCAATAGAAACATGTCTGTGTATACTGTGTGTACATGTATGTGTATACTGTGTGATTGTATACTGTGTGTGTGTATACTGTGTGGCCCCATAATCTCTGATTGCCTGGGGGCCCCATAATCTCCTACTGCCCGAGGGCCCCATGAGTTGTCAGTCCGCCCCTGGTACGTTCTTTCACTTAATATGGTCCTGTCCCAAAATACAAGGCCTGTGGGCGCAAGTTGTAACCTTTCTACACGATCACATGGGCTCTCCGGTCACATTAGACCCAAAACAATGCTTACTTGGGGTGCTCCCAGATACTATAGACAAATACACGAAGACGTTCCTGCATGAGACCTTGTTCTCAGGACGGAAGGTTATTGCCTGGAATTGGATGCGACCCATACCTCCTAAGCTGGTGGAGTGGAAGGTGGAGGTCAATAATAATCTACCATATAAAAAGGTTATGTATATTAACAGGGAATGCCCGACCAAATACGACAAAATATGGGATCGTTGGTTACAAGACTCCGATACTTGCACGTAAGGCGCCTTGAATCTATGTTGCCAGATGGGTAGTTTGCCCCTAGCTGTGTGTCTTGTTATAGGTCCAGATGACCCACATGGTCGGCACCAGATATTGCTCTCTCCCTGTTTTTGTACAAAAAGGACGTTGGGACTTTAAAGTGGTTGTAAACCCTTACAAACTACTTTGGCCTACAGATAAGCCTAGATTAAGGCTTACCTGTAGGTCCAATAAATATCTCCTAAACCTACCTGGTTTAGGAGATATTTAGGAAAAAAAGAGGCATCGCTGTCTACGGCGCATGCGCCTTAGACAGCGGCGCGCAGGCGCACTGCGCATGCCGAGATCACGGCGATATGGCGATTTCGTGCGCATGCGCGGGAGTGACGTCATCGCCGCTCCCGCGAATGACAGCGCTGGAGCAGCGAGACCCGGAAGTCACTCCGGGGCTTGATGGCGCCGGAGAAGGTCGTGGATGAGGACCGCTTCGGGGGCTTCGTTCTCAGGTAAGTCATTCATAATGAGCTAGTATGCTATGAATACTAGCTCATTATGCCTTTGCCTTGCAGGGGCCGTTTTTTTTTTTTTGAGGAAGGTTTACTTCCTCTTTAAATGAAGCACTTGGATAGTGGAGGTAAATTTTAACCATGTTTGAATTTCACTAAGGAAAGTTTATTAATTGTTAAAAATAGAAACAATAGAAAATATCAATTTCATATGCATATAGAGGAGTAAACAAAGTAAAAAGTATATACATAACAGCGCATAATGATAGTAGGTAAACTGAATAATGTAGCATAATAGTGCCCATATCCGCATGCCTGACATCGACAAATATACCCACATGGTGAGTATGCATCCACTGAAAAACTAGGAAAATAGTTTTTTCAGTATATAATTAAAAGAATCACATAGTAATGAAGTAAATATGGTTCCGTATACGATGTAGCTGGGGCATCAAATCAAAAGCTTGACGCGTTTCGTGGGTGTATCCCACTCATCAGGAGCTGATGCGACCAAAAAATTTCTATAGAATATATAGGTAAATTATATGGATAATATGGTTCATTACTATTTTTTTTATATATATTCCATAGGAATTCTTTGGTCGTATCAGCTCCTGATGAGTGGGGATACACCCACGAAACGGCGTTCAGAAGAAATAAGTGAGAAGTTGGGATCAGAAGAAAAAAGTAACGGTAACGGTAACGGTAATAGACATGTCCCTAAGACATACCGTATTTATCGGCGTATAACACGCACTTTTTTCCCCTTAAAATCAGGGGAAAATCGTGGGTGCGTGTTATACGCCGATCCCCGCCGATCTCACTGTGATTTTTGTTTGAGGGGAGCGAGCGGAGCCGATATACCGAAAGCCGCGTGTATTTTCGGCTAGTCTCGGCTCCTCTCGCAGTCCCACCCACCTCCACTGATTGCAAGAGAAGCCGAGCGCCGACAACATAAAGAAATCCGAGTTCGGCTATTTTCGGCTCCTCTCGCAGTCCCACCCCTGACTGCGAGCAGAGCCGAGACTAGCCGAACTCGGATTTCTGTATGTTGTCGGCGCTCGGCTCCTCTCGCAATCAGTGGAGGTGGGCGGGACTGGGAGAGGAGCCGGCCCGAGACTAGCCGAAAATACACGCGGCTTTGGGTATTTTGTCACGCGGCGCTCGTCCTCTCCCCTCGGCGCCAATTTTAAATCAAGGCTGCACTGGGCAAGGCTGCAAAGACACTGGGCAAGGCTGCACTGGGCAAGGCTGCACTGGGCAAGGCTGCAATGGCACTGGGCAAGGCTGCAATGATGGACAAGGCTGCAATGATGGACAAGGCTGCAGATGGACAAGGCTGCAGATGGACACTGGGCAAGGCTGCACTGGGCAAGGCTGCAATGATGGACAAGGCTGCAGATGGACAAGGCTGCAGATGGACAAGGCTGCAGATGGACACTGGGCAAGGCTGCACTGGGCAAGGCTGCAAAGACACTGGGCAAGGCTGCACTGGGCAAGGCTGCAAAGACACTGGGCAAGGCTGCACTGGGCAAGGCTACACTGGGCAAGGCTGCACTGGGCAAGGCTGCAATGATGGACAAGGCTGCAATGATGGACAAGGCTGCAATGATGGACAAGGCTGCAGATGGACACTGGGCAAGGCTGCACTGGGCAAGGCTGCAATGATGGACAAGGCTGCAATGATGGACAAGGCTGCAGATGGACAAGGCTGCAGATGGACACTGGGCAAGGCTGCACTGGGCAAGGCTGCAATGATGGACAAGGCTGCAGATGGACAAGGCTGCAGATGGACACTGGACAAGGCTACAATGATGGGCATTTAAATGTAAGTTTTTTTTCCTTAAACTTCCCTCCTAAAAGTTTTTGTTTCCTTTATATTCCCTCCTAAACTTGGGGTGCGTGTTATACGCCGATAAATACGGTAAGTGTAGCACCCCCCCCCCAGAAGTGTTGCTAGTTAGTTAAGGCAAATGTAGTTCTTGTGGCTCTCCTGTAATCAGCAGAGCAGCTTGATATTACTTTGGGCTGCTCGGGGCTCTGCAGGCTGCGGGTTGGATTGATCCCCCCTGTCTTCTGGAGGTTTCCAGAATGTTGTGGGTCGGAAAGTCAAGTGAGCAGCCTGAATATTTATGTGGCTCCTGCCAATCCCAGGGAAGTGTGCCCAGATGGTGGCTGTGGGATGGCATAAACAGTTTGGAGCCTGAGAGAGCAGGATTATTTTCCCAGGAGGAGAGCTTCCCAGCCCTAAGGGCTTCTGCAGAGCTGAAGAGTCTGCTTGTGCACAGCTGGGGGGGACTATCCTGCTATAAAGATAGCTGCAGAAAATAGAAGCGGCACGTGAGTAGTCAAGTAAATAAGAAGCACTTATCAAAAATAAGAAAAAAGTCCAGATAAGAGGAGCAACACATAAGAAGTTCCACAAGGAATAAGTGAAAATGTGTGATGAGAGGCAAAAATCTCCAGAGAAGAGAAGGAACCTGAGAGAATTCCTCAAGAAGTAAGTACCGTGTTTATCGGCGTATAACACGCACTTTTTCCCCCTTAAAATTGGGAGAAAGTCGTGGGTGCGTGTTATACGCCGATCCCCCAAAAAAATTTGACAAAAAAAATCGAGAGGCGCCGAAAAAAAAGCGAGTGCCGTAGAAAAAACAACGAGCGCCGACGAAAAAGACTGAGCGCCGACGAAAAAGACAGAGCCTACTGCTCGGCTCCGCTCGCAGTCCCGCCTTCCTGCGCTCGCTTCCGAAACAGCAGGGAGGCGGGACTTGTGAGCGGAGCCGAACAGTCGGCTCGCTCTTTTCCGTCGGCGCTTGGTGTTTTCCGGCGGCGCTCTGTCTTTTCCGGCGGTGCTGGCTCTGTCTTTTTCGGCGGCGCTCGCTCTGTCTTTTTCAGTGGTGCTCGGTCTTTTTCGGCGGCGCTCGCGCAGTCTGTCTCGGTGGCGGGAAATTTAAACGTGGGCAAGCTGCAAATGATGCTGGCAAGCAGCAAATGACACTGGGCAAGCTGCAAATGACACTGGCAAGCTGCAAATGACACTGGGCAAGCTGCAAATGACGCTGGGCAAGGCTGTAAATGACACTGGGCAAGCTGCAAATGACGCTGGGCAAGCTGCAAATGACACTGGGCAAGCTGCAAATGATGCTGGCAAGCTGCAAATGACACTGGGCAAGCTGCAAATGACACTGGGCAAGCTGCAAATGACGCTGGGCAAGCTGCAAATGACACTGGGCAAGCTGCAAATGACGCTGGCAAGCTGCAAATGACACTGGGCAAGCTGCAAATGACACTGGGAAAGCTGCAAATGGCACTGGGCAAGCTGCAAATGACACTGGGCAAGCTGCAAATGACACTGGGCAAGCTGAAAATGACGCTGGCAAGCTGCAAATGACACTGGGTAAGCTGCAAATGACACTGGGCAAGCTGCAAATGACACTGGGCAAGCTGCAAATGACGCTGGCAGGCTGCAAATTACACTGAGCAAGCTGCAAATTACACTGAGCAAGCTGCAAATGACACTGGGCAAGCTGCAAATGACACTGGGCAAGCTGCAAATGACACTGGGAAAGCTGCAAATGACGCTTAAATGTAAGTTTTTTTTTTTCCCCTAAACTTCCCTCCTAAAACTTTTTTCCTTAAAATGCCCTCCTAAACTTGGGGTGCGTGTTATACGCCGATAAATACGGTAAGCTCTACTGATTAAAAGTTAAATGTAGCTCCAGATAAGAGAAGAAGCACATGAGAGGTCCCGAAGAAAAGCTCCAAGGAAGAGAGGTTTTGTTTTGTTTTTATCGTTATGATAAAGATTGATAGTATGTGATAACGATTATATACCATTGTGCACAATTCATATCCCATTTTAATTTTATTTTTTTATTTATGTCATTTTTATGATAAGTGTGATATGGTGATCATAAAGGAAGAGAGAAAAAAGACGAGGAGTATAAAAGAAGTCCTAGAAATGTAACTGAGAAGTAATGACAATGAGGAGTTCTCCAGAGAAGTGGAACAGCAATAGAGAAGCCCTGAAGGATTACGTAAAATGAGGGGTGGAAGAGGAAGAGAGCTCCAGAGAAAATGAGCAGCATGTGAGAAGTCCTAAAGAAAATAGTGAAAGGCTGTAACTAGAAAGGAAGAGAGCTTCAGAGAAGAAGATCAGCAGGAAAGAAGTCCCAGAGATATAAGTAATCAATAATGATCAGAAATTAAAATTCCAGAGAAAAGAAACAGCATATGTTGTGTCCTGAAGTAATAAGTGAGATCTGATGATTAGAGAGGAAGAAGAGCGGCACGAAACAAGTGGGAAGTTGTGATTGTAGAGGAAGAGAACGCCAGAGAAGAGGAGCAGCACAAGAGAACTCCTGAAGGAATGGGGTGAAGTTGTGTTCAGAGAAGAAGAGAGCTCCAGTCATGGGCGTCCGCAGAACTTTTTTCAGGGGGGGGGGGGGGGGGGGGGGGGGCGGCATCATTTTAAGGTCACCCATGCTCTGACGTAGTACAGGTGATAGTCAGAGACTGCAGACATGGCACAAGAGGCTGTCAGAGACTGCGGACTTGGCCCAAGAGACTGTCAGAGCCTGCGGACTTGGCCCAAGAGACTGTCAGAGACTGCGGACATGGCCCTGGAGACTGTCAGAGACTGAATACATGGCCCAAGAGACTGTAGACATGGCCCAAGAGACTGTCAAAGACTGCATACATGGCCCAAGAGACAGTCAGTGACTGAATACATGGCCCAAGAGACTGTCAGTGACTGCATACATGGTTTAAGAGACTGTAAGAAACTGCGGACATGGCACAAGAAATGACCAGAGACTGCATACATGGCCCAAGAGACTGTCAGAAACTGCATACATGGCTCAAGAGACTGCGGGCATGGCACAAGAGACTGTCATAGGCTGCGGACATGGTCCAAGAGACTGTCATAGACTGCGGACATGGCCCCAGAGACTGTCATAGACTGCGGACATGGTCTAAGAGACTGTCAGAGACTGCGGACATGGCCCAAGAGACTGTCAGAGACTGCAGACATGGCCCAGGAGACTGTCAGAGACTGCATACATGGCCCAAGAGACTGTCAGTGACTGAATACATGGCCCAAGAGACTGTCAGAGACTGCGGACATGGCCCAGAGACTGTCAGAGACTGCAGACATGGCCCAGGAGACTGTCAGAGACTGCATACATGGCCCAAGAGACTGTCAGAGACTGCAGACATGGCCCAAGAGGCTGTCAGAGACTGCGGACATGGCTCAAGAGACTGTCATAGACTGCGGACATGGTCCAAGAGACTGTCAGAGACTGCGGACATGGCCCAAGAGACTGTCAGAGACTGCATACATGGCTCAAGAGACTGTAAGTGACTGAATACATGGCCCAAGAGACTGTCAGTGACTGCATACATGGCTCAAGAGACTGTAAGTGACTGAATACATGGCTCAAGAGACTGTCAGAGACTGCGGACATGGCCCAAGAGATTGACAGAGACTGCATACATGGCCAAGAGACTGTCAGAGACTGCATACATGGCCCAAGAGACTGTCAGAAACTGCATACATGGCTCAAGAGACTGCGGCATGGCACAAGAGACTGTCAGAAACTGCATACCTGTAGGGGGTGACAGACAGAGATGGGGGGGGGGTGACAGAGAAAAAGGGGGGGTGACAGAAAGAGACAGAGGGGGTGACAGAGAGAAAACTGGGTGAGAGAGAGAGGGGGTGACAGAAAGAGACAGAGGGGGGTGACAGAGAGAGAGAGAAAGGGGGGTGACAGTGAGAGTGGAGTGTAACAGAGAGAGACAGAGGGGGGGTGGGTGACAGAGAGAGAGGGTGGCGAAAAAGACAGAGGGGTGAGAGAGAGGGTGACAGAGAGGGGTGATGGGGATCACTCCTGATCCGATCCCTGATTCCAGGGGGGGGGGGGCACTTGCCCCCGTTGGCCCCTACCTGCGGACGCCCATGGCTCCAGTGAAAAGGAGCATCACATCAGAAGTTCTGAAAGACCAAGGAAGAAGGTTTGATTGTGGAGAAAGAGAATTCACAGAGAACAGCGGGCAAGAACACAAAACCTTTGTAAATTCTGCTATGAGTTTTAATCTCTTGGGAGTCTTCCTTTCAGTTCTGTATTTGGTATGTTTGCCATTGATTTGCCTCACAGACCATCTGAATCTAGATCACGTCCTGCTCTTACCCAATCATGCAATATATCTTACCGTAAACTTTGAGGTCATATTTACAAAATGTTTCTGTGCTGCCATTGATGACCTTTATCTCGTAGGCCCCTTGATCTTTCCTCTGCAGCTTTAGAATCTCGAAGGAGGTATTTCCCTCGTTGTATCTGTATCTTTCATTAGGTATTCTGGCCACGTCAGGATAAGTCAGTAGGTTCCTTCTTTCGTTTTTAGTGGTCTGCTGCAGCATCAAGATTTCAGATTTCAATTCCAGAACCACTTTTTCAAAATGAAAGGGTTGTCCAAGAGCCCCCTTTAATTCAGTGACCAAGTCACCACATTGAGACACCAAACCTTTATGGAGAAGATATGTTTTGTCAAGCCTATTCAAAGTAGTAATACCAAAGCAATGAAAACATACAATACTTTTTTATTTATTTATTTTTACTGGAGATTATTTTGAAAAAAAAAAAAAAAAAAGTGAATAATCCACTGGGATCAATCAGGATTGATCTTTCACTGATCTGGCTTCAGTATAGTGACATCCTATTGGTGGCTAATAGACATGTGCAATTCGTTTCGTTTTTTTTAGTTTTTCGTTTTCGTTCATTTGTTATCGTACGAATAAACAAACGATTCGCTAAAAATTTTAACGAATTATCGAATCGAACGAATCCGAAAACAACGAAAATCTGAAAAAAACAAATTAGAAACAACGAATCTACGAAAGAAGAAAATCCGAAAAAAAAACGAAAACAGGAACAACGAAAATCAAAATGAACGAAAAAATTCGTACATTCGTAACTTTTTTTTTTTTTGTTGAATTGGTAATTTTCCGTGTCCCTTACAATGGCGCTGCTTAACGTGCCTCGAATGTATTGAACGAAAAAATTCGTACATTCGTAATTTTTTTATTTTTTTTTCGATTCGTAATTTTCCGTGTCTCTTACAATGGCGCTGCTTAACGTGCTTCGAATGGATTGAATGAAAAAATTCGTACATTCGTATCTTTTTCGATTCGTAATTTTCCGTGTGTCTTAAAATGTAATAATAGCATACACATTACATACTGTAAAATTATGAATTATGCTCCGATTACGAATGTTACGAAAGTACGAATAAATACGAATGCGTACGAATTTCGAATAAATGAATAAACGAAAATTAAACTAACGGAAAAACGAATCAACGAAAAAATAACTCTTACGAAAATACGAATCGTTACGAATACGAACACCGACGACTTACGAATTTACGAATCGTTACGAATCAACGGAAACGAAAAAAACGAAACGAAAATAAACAAATTTTTTTGTTGTGCACATGTCTAGTGGCTAAATAGGATGCCACTTTACCTAAGCTATATCGCTGCAAGAATAATTCTGATTGGTTCCTAAGGATTATCCCTGTAAAGCATCTTCAAAAGATATGAAGATTTCAATAAATTTTAGTTCATTTCTGTGGTTCTTTAAAAGTTACAAGAAATTAATTTTTTTGTTTTTTATTGTGAAATGACCTATTACCTGTAAAAGCTGAGGTTGGCCTTGCAGTGGAAACAACTGCTCTGTTATCTGATTGCCAGGGCAAAGGGGCTCACAAGAGAGAACATCTTTTAAGTAGAAAGATGCTAGAGTCCAGAGGCGTCTCTAGGCTTTGTGAGGCCTTAGGCAAATCTTAGACATGAGGCCCCACTCACTCCCATAATGGGAAAAATAATTAAAGCAATAGAAATTAACTGTATAAATTGCATGATATTCCCTTCAACTGTAACACACACATCAGGCGAATTAGACGGCCGTGAGGCCCCTAGGAGTGCGAGGCCTTAGGCGACCGCCTAATTTGCCTAATTAGAGAGCCGCCTCTGCTAGCGTCCCCCCAATAAACAAGAAAAGTGGCATTGCACAACACTGGACATCTGACTACCACACCTACAGTATACAAGCTTGTTGGACATCCAATTCAGAATCCTCAGCCATTGATTATGAAGTCTGCCCCATTTGCGACTCGGTCAGTCTACACTCTTCTGGAAAGGGTTTCTACAAGATTGCAGGGCTCAAGTCCTGCGGGAACGCATGGGAACGGAGTTCCTGTACTTTTTCCACAACAGAAACTCAGTTCCTGTTAGCAGCCATGTCCTGCAAGACTTTGAATTATGCGAGCTGTGTGGGAGGTGCTACATCAGCAGCTGCCGACACAGCTCGCAATAGTAAGTGGCGCACACCTGACCATTCAGGCATTACCAGTAGGGGGCCGCATGACAGCTTCCGCTTTGATTTACCTGTCAATCACAGCTAGCTGACAGGTAGATCAGGTCCCTGCTGCTAAGAGATTGTATTTAGTCAGACCTCTCGTGATGTGCTCCTCCCCGACGGCCCCTCCTGATTTTCTGTCTCCTCATCCCCCCCCCCCCAGTCTCCTGCATACTTGCTCTGTGTGTCCTGTTGAATCCCCCCCTCCTCTATCTTCAGTGCCATATGATGAGAGAACCCAGAGGAGGAGCACAGCTATTCTGCTCACAGGACATGCAGGGAGAGAGGTGAGCTGAGGGAGGAACATCAGTTTGGGGTGGTAAGCTGAGCACAATACCTGGCAAAGTTTAATGCCAGGAGGGAAGTTTATGTGGAAATATGTGAAGGGTTGGAATAGCAGCGAGTGTGTGTTGGAGCCCTGCAGAGTTTGCAGCCCCCCCCCCCAAGCTAACATACATCTCCTAAGCAGGAACACATCACTATCTCCCCAAGAATTCTGTCCAGATAATGTGCAGTTCATTTATGACCTTTCCGTTTAACCCTGTGTTATCCAAACTCTGTTCAATGAAAAGTGTAAAGTCACCACATAAACACTCTATATACAAAATAACATTCCCCATTGAATGAATGCTGATTATTCAGAGAATTACCGTATTTATGTTTATTGAGGATTGTTTTTTTTTATGTACTAACAGTTAAGCTTCATACACACAATACGAAAATTGGATGAAAAATACCACTTTTGAAGCGTTCGTGCATATGAGCGTATCATTTTTTTTTTTTTTGGTGGGCGAGTGGATCTTGGGTGGGAGTTCCCACACTTTTTTCCCAAGGACTTGACCCCTGCAAGATTGTGAAGTGTGTCTGGGGAAATTTGTGCCCATTCATGAAAGAAATTTTGTGAGGTCGTTGTGACGGAACGTCCCTACACTCCTCTTGAGTGCGTTCGTCATATATCACTTCCTCTCAGTCTGGATATAGGTATAAGATATTCCAACCGCTCCCAAGCACCAAACGAGACAACACTTGCTTGGTGCCAACATGGACTGAAAATTTATTACAAAGATGACATTTATATACAGTAGAAGAGGAGATCCCCCCTCCTGCTCATATTATTCTAACAATACACTTGTAACAACTTAACATAAACTAATTAGCTAATTCCTTTAAGCAGCTGATGTGACTCAGGATTTCACTACAGGCCAGACTTCTTGTCACCGAGATAAACACAGTTCATTATAAATTATCATAATTACAACCACACAACATTTCATCACAATAGCAGGAGACCACCAGTAACAGACGGAGCGTCTCCTGCATTGTACAGAGGACAATGGGATCAGCCAACTCAATTAACATCTTGAGTTCATGACACTAGCATCTCTTGCTAATATGCCAAATACACATACAGATTCTATGTGTATTGGGGGGGGGGGGGGGGCAGCATGGACCTGAATCCAAGTAACACCAGCTCAGGGGTCCCAGGCTTGCAGCTCAAAGAGCACTGTTCCCCCAAATGCCAGGGCCCATAATCGCAAGGTAATCGGCTCGCATTCAGTCCCCTCCAACAGCCTGTGTCCCGTCCAGGTCTGTCACAGTCGGGTTCTGATGTTGGATGATAAGATCTGGCTCACCATCAGCATTTCAATATATCCCAAAGTTGTTCTGTAGGGTTGATGTCAGGGCTTTGTGTAGGCCACTGGAGTCCCTCCACACCAAACTGGTCAAAGGTGTCCAGTAGGGTTGAGCTCAAGGCTCTGTGAAGGCCATTCAAGTTCCTCCCCACCAAACTGGTATGAGGGGTCCAGTAGGGTTGAGCTAAAGTCTCTGTGCAGGCCATTCAAGTTCACCCACATAAAACTGGTTAATGGTGTTCAGTAGAGTTGAGTTTAAGGCTCTGTGCAGGCCATTCAAGTTCACCCACATAAAACTGGTTAATGGTGTTCAGTAGAGTTGAGTTTAAGGCTCTGTGCAGGCCATTGAAGTTCCTCCACAACAAACTGCTCAAAGGTGTCCAGTAGGGTTGAGCTCAGGGCTCTGTGCATGCCATTCAAGTTCACCCACATAAAACTGGTTAATGGTGTTCAGTAGATTCGAGCTTAAGGCTCTGTGCAGGCCATTCAAGTTCCTCCACAACAAACTGGTCAAAGGTGTCCAGTAGGGTTGAGCTCAGGGCTCTGTGAAGGCCATTCAAGTTCCTCCACAACAAACTGCTCAAAGGTGTCCAGTAGGGTTGAGCTCAGGGCTCTGTGAAGGCCATTCAAGTTCCTCTACAACAAACTGCTCAAAGGTGTCCAGTAGGGTTGAGCTCAGGGCTCTGTGAAGGCCATTCAAGTTCCTCCACAACAAACTGCTCAAAGGTCTCCAGTAGGGTTGAGCTCAGGGCTCTGTGAAGGCCATTAAAGTTCCTCCACAACAAACTGCTCAAAGGTGTCCAGTAGGGTTGAGCTCAGGGCTCTGTGAAGGCCATTCAAGTTCCTCCACACCAAACTGGTCAAAGGTGTCCAGTAGGGTTGAGCTCAGGGCTCTGTGAAGGCCATTCAAGTTCCTCCACACCAAACTTCTCAAAGGTGTCCAGTAGGGTTGAACTCAGGGCTCTGTGAAGGCTATTCAAGTTCCTCCACAACAAACTGGTCAAAGGTGTCCAGTAGGGTTGAGCTCAGGGCTCTGTGAAGGCCATTCAAGTTCCTCCACACCAAACTGCTCAAAGGTGTCCAGTAGGGTTGAGCTCTGGGCTCTGTGAAGGCCATTCAAGTTCCTCCACAACATACTGCTCAAAGGTGTCCAGTGGGGTTGATCTCAGGGCTCTGTGAATGCCATTCAAGTTCCTCCACAACAAACTGCTCAAAGGTGTCCAGTATGGTTGAGCTCAGGGCTCTGTGAAGGCCAGTCAAGTTCCTTCACAACAAACTGCTCAAAGGTGTTCAGTGGAGGTGAGGTCAGAGCTCAATGCAGGCCACTCAAGTTCCTCCACATCAAACTCATCAAACCATGTATTTATGGAACTAGCCTTGTATACAGGGGCATAGTCCTCCTGTAGTCAGGATTATAATGTTGGAAGTGTATAATTGTCTATAATGTTTGTATGCTGTAGCATTTACAATATCCTTCACTGGAAACATCTGAATTCAGTTAATCCAGGGATGTCCACATCATCTGGCCACATAGTATATAGCTGCCTTTCTCAACTTATTTTTACCCCAGAGGAACACAAATTTTCAAGTCTTGGGGAACCCCTACAAAAACCATTTTGTTGGGGGTCATTGGTGTTCGATGGGAAGAATGGCTCCCTCTACAGCGGTGGTCAGAATGCCACCCTTACAGACAGCTATAGAGATCACTGCCAGCCAGTGGCGGGACAAGGTCATTTAGAGCCCAGGACAAACATGCCAAATTGCTCCCCCCCCCCCCCCCAAGATGTATGGGCATTATGTGTCCCATCCCCACTCCCAACACAAATCCCCCCAAATCACAACTCCTAGCACACCCTCCCTAAATTTTCCCTCCTAAAACAATTCTTACCCCCTGAAGCCCCCCAAATTCCCATTTTTAACACAAATTCCCTCCCCCCTAATCTCCTTGTGGTGCCCCCCCACCTCACATGATACCACAGTGCCCAGGGCAACCGCCCCTCCTGCCCACCTCTTGTCCCGGCTCTGCTGCCAGCATGTGGCTGGCTATGCTCAGAACTATAATTCCGACATCAAATGCAAAGTCAAGTGAGTCACAGCTTAGCAACATCTGGAGGAGCCCTAGGGGTTTCCGAGGAGCCCTGGTTCAGAATGGTTGGTATATAGTGTGCCTTGCAACTACGGAGTGCAGCCTGATGTTATAGCACAACAGAATCACCTCAGTTTTGTGTCTTAGATCGATTAAAAATTGGTTTAAAATATGAATAAAAGTACTTACCAAAACATCCGTGGGCAATAAAGCAGATAATGTAGCCGAAATAAAACATAATCGTGTGAGTATTTTGTGTTGCCATCCTGTGCAGAGAACTGACACGGTCTACTGTACATCCTTTCATCTCTTTTAGGTTTGTGAAGAAAAAAAAAAAAAAAAAACTCTCCTACGCATCTGCTGTATTTGTTTTAAGATAATATCGCCCCGGAAATAACACTTTTGATAGAGTTTTTTTTTAAATGTGGCTTGTGTAGTGCCGACACTTTGCTAAAGTGTGCGCTATCAATGTTAATTTAGTTTTCCAGAGCTGTAACGGAGTTCTGGGGGGTTAATTGTGCAGGTCTTTTACTTTGGTATCAGTCTGGCTGGGCTGTACTGAAGTTCTGCCTGGTGATAGGTGCAGTGAGGCTCCTGTTTCAAGCCGAGAACCAAGCCTGGTTGGACATGTTAGGTACCCATCTTTCACGGAGCCAATCAGTGGGCGCGTCTGGCCCCGCTGTGTAGTCTGGGAAGGGGTATTTAAGATGCTGAAGTCACGTGTTCAGGGTTCAGCTTTTACTTCTGTTCCTGGTTCCGGTCCGGGGCAGCCCCGTGAGGGGTCCCGGACCCAGGAGTGTCTGCTGCCCCCCAAGTATGGTCACCCTGACCAGCCCCAGAGGCCCTCATGGCCTGGGGTGGGGATCCGTCCGTTCCCGAGCCTCGGAACTGGCTAGTTCGAGGCCCAGTAACTGAAGGAGGATTCGGAGGTGTCCCGGTGTGCTCCCGGTATTGGAGGGACACGGCAACTCGTACAAGCGTCCAGGGGAGGACTCTTCGGAGGAGGATCAAGAAGCTGGCTGCTCGGTAAGAGCCTGGGAGCTGAGTTGTATGGACACTAGAGAATCCACACTTCTCACAGTATCGCCAAGAAGGCTGAGAGATCCAGGTACTGTGGGAAAGGTTCCTACTTGTCTTCATTTACAATCTAGTCTGTGGCAGAGACTTTGCAAACTTTCTGGATCGCATGTTGGCTGCTAAATCTATGGTTAGAGGTTTACCCAGCAGTGAAGCGCCCAGTTGCGAATGGCTACGCTCTGGGTTGACTAAGAGACATTCGGTTGATGTCAGCAGTTCTAAATGCCTGAGTTTTATCACCCGTGCCCTCTATTCCCACCTGAGACGGTGTTATAGTTGGATGTTACCTCTGCAAAATAAAAATCCTCAAAAGGACTTTTGTGTGTCAGCCTCTGAAGTTACTGAGTACTAACCCTGGGAACCCCTAGACAACGAACGACGAGCTACGAGGAGGTAACTGGTAAGCCCAGAAAATTCAAGGCCACCCCGAGGGATTATGGCCGCTACACTTGCATACCTCAAGGTCACACAAAAGTTCCCTGAAATTTCAACCGTCAAGAACGCGGTGACGTACAACACTACGACGAGCCGAGAAAATGAAGTTCAATGCTTCCGAGCTTGCGTCAAATTGTTTCCGAGCATGTGTGTTTTTTTTTTTTTTTTGCGTGTCCGAATTAGCATACAGACGAACGGAATTTTCGATAGCAACTTTTTTCCGACCGAAAAATAGAGAACCTGCTCTCAATCTTTTGCTGGCGGGAATTCTGCCAGCAAAAGTCCTATGGAGCATACACACGGTCGTAATTTCCGACCAACAGCTCTCATTTGACTTCAGTAAGATTGAGGTTAGGGCTCTGTGCAGGACACCTGAGCTTCTCCACACCAAACTGGTCAAAGATGTTCAGTAAGGTTGAGGTCAGGGCTCTCTGCAGACCACTCGATCTCCTCCACACCAAACTGGTTAAAGATGTTTAGTGTGGTCGAAGTCAGGGCTCTTTGCAGACTACTCAAGTTCCTCCACACCAAACTGATCAAAGGTGTCCAGTAAGGCTGAGCTCAAGGCTCTGTGAAGGCCATTCAAGTTCCTTCACACCAAACTGGTCAAACGTGTTCAGTGAGATTGAGCTCAAGGCTAATGCAGGCCAATCAAGTTCCTCCACACCAAACTGGTCAAAGGTGTCCAGTAGGGATTGAGGTCAAGGCCCTGTGCAGGACCTTCAAGTTCTTCCACACCAAACTGGTCAAAGGTGTTCAGTAAGGTTGAGCTCAAGGCTCTGTGGAGGCCACCCGAGTTCTTCCACACAAAACTGGTCAAAGGTGTTTAGTATGGTCGAAGTCAGGGCTCTTTGCAGGCCACTCGAATTCCTCCACACAAAACTGGTTAAAAGATGTTCAGTTATGTTGAGCTCAAGACTCTGTGCAGGAATTTCAAGTTCCTCCACACCAAACTGATCAAAGGTGTTCAGTAAGGTTGAGGTTAGGGCTCTGTGCAGGACACTTGAGCTTCTCCACACCAAACTGGTCAAAGATGTTCAGTAAGGTTGAGGTCAGGGCTCTCTGCATACCACTCGATCTCCTCCACACCAAACTGGTTAAAGGTGTTTAGTGTGGTCGAAGTCAGGGCTCTTTGAAGACTACTCAAGTTCCTCCACACCAAACTGATCAAAGGTGTCCAGTAGGGTTGAGGTCAAGACTCTGTGCAGGCCATGTAAGATCCTCCACACCAAACTGGTCAAAGGTTCAGTAAGGTTGAGCTCAAGGCTCTTTGAAGGCCTTTCAAGTTCTCCACACCAATCTGGACAAAGGTGTTTAGTAGGGTTGAGCTCAAGGCCTTGTGCAGGCTATTCAAGTTCCTCCACACCAAACTGGTTAAAAGATGTTCAGTTATGTTGAGCTCAAGGCTCTGTGCAGGAATTTCAAGTTCCTCCACACCAAACTGGTCAAAGGTGTTCAGTAAGGTTGAGGTTAGGGCTCTGTGGAGGACACTTGAGCTTCTCCACACCAAACTGGTCAAAGATGTTCAGTAAGGTTGAGGTCAGGGCTCTCTGCAGACCACTCGATCTCCTCCACACCAAACTGGTTAAAGGTGTTTAGTGTGGTCGAAGTCAGGGCTCTTTGAAGACTACTCAAGTTCCTCCACACCAAACTGATCAAAGGTGTCCAGTAGGGTTGAGGTCAAGACTCTGTGCAGGCCATGTAAGATCCTCCACACCAAACTGGTCAAAGGTTCAGTAAGGTTGAGCTCAAGGCTCTTTGAAGGCCTTTCAAGTTCCTCCACACCAATCTGGACAAAGGTGTTTAGTAGGGTTGAGCTCAAGGCCTTGTGCAGGCTATTCAAGTTCCTCCACACCAAACTGGTTAAAAGATGTTCAGTTATGTTGAGCTCAAGGCTCTGTGCAGGACATTCAAGTTCCTCCACACCAAACTGGTCAAAGGTGTTCAGTAAGGTTGAGGTTAGGGCTCTGTGGAGGACACTTGAGCTTCTCCACACCAAACTGGTCAAAGATGTTCAGTAAGGTTGTGGTTAGGGCTCTGTGGAGGACACTTGAGCTTCTCCACGCCAAACTGGTCAAAGGTGTTCAGTAAGGTTGAGGTCAGGGCTCTCTGCAGACCACTTGATCTCCTCCACACCAAACTGGTTAAAGGTGTTTAGTACGGTTGAAATCGGGTCAGGGCCCTGTGCAGACCACTTGAGTTCCTCCATACTAAAAAATTATCAAATAACGTCTTTACGGACTTTGGTCCAAAGTCAGGGCGAAATTAAATCGGAGGTGGGTGAGGCAGGTACTGAGCTGTGGGGGAGTGCAACTGCAGCAAGAGCCAATCCTTCTTTGCATTACACAGCTGTGTCCTGCACTGTGCATGACCGAGTTGTCCAATTGACAGGAGGAGGTGAGTATACCTCACTAGACCATGTTTTGCCTTTACAAGTTCTTTCATGGCAAGATCGCAAATTTTTTCAAGGAAAGTAGAAAAGACCTCTATATGGGACTCACATGGGATTTTACATCTACTTCTTCCTCTTTGGCTAGGCTGGTTTCGCTCCTTTGAGATGTCCGCTAACCTGCTAGATCTGGTTGCAGGTCCTTTCCCTTACTTCCACCTCAGAGAATTAGATTTGGCCATTGTCCATGCGGGAAGTGGTGCCTTCCTGCTCTTCAATAAAAAGTAACAAGTCACATTTTTTCTTGCAAAGACATCAGCGCCGTCAGCCGAGAGGATCTTTGCTACTACAGAATTCACAATCGAGGAATGGTGATACTTCTTCTCTTCTTTATGCCTTTATGGGGTAAGTGATGTTTTTGTAGATTTCAGGCCTCAATGAACCCCCCAGTCCCACTGGTCTCTCGATCCCACACAACCGGTTCTCTTGTTGGTGGAATGTATAGTTTTTCATATTAGGCTACATGCACACTGGACATTTAACCCATGTGCATCAAATCTTGCATACGGCCTTAGCGTGGGTACTACTAGGTACAGCGTCCAGCCGCCACGTATTTTGCCAAGCTGCTGGCAGTAGGGTGACCACATTTCCAAACTGCCATTCAGGGACACCCCCCGCGCCCGCCCAAAAAAAAAAGCACGTCGATTTTGTCTGGGAGCCACGTCGCACGACCACGCAATTGTCAGTTAAAGCGACGCAGTGCCGAATCGCAAAAAAAGTGCTCTGGTCTTTGTACAGCAAAATGGTCTGGGGCTTAAGTGGTTAATAATTGAATAGTGACTAAACAAGAATTTGCCAGCAAGTTGCTGTATCACTGTCATGAATGATATTTGCTGCCACACGAACAAACACTAACCTGGTCCTGGAAGTTTGTCTGGCGCAGTGGCGGCTCAAAACTTGCGGCCCTCGTGGGAGAACTGGACTGGAGGAGTCGGCCAGGCAATGTGCTCCTCTCCCCTGTGGCGGCTGCGGGAGTAGTTGGCGGTGGCCCCAGGAGTCGGGACTCACTGGCACTGACTGGGCAGCAGTGGGCACAGGCTGGATCCTGGTGATTCATTGCTCTGGTGTGCCTGGCTGGTCTCTCTCTCTCTGTCTGCTGCTAGCCGGAGGCGGAGAAGGAGAGAGGAGGTGGGTGGACTTGTTTCAGAGTCGGAGGCTGACGTCACTGGTTGCTAGACGCGAGGCGGCCCTAGCCTAGCAACCAGTTCTGCAGATGAATGTGACAGACTGACAGTGACTGTGTAATAAATCAGTGGCGGAGGCGGACCGTTTTTTTTTTTTCATTCCGGGACACTGTATTGTCCCGGAATGAAGGTGCCCGGGACACGGGACAAAAATCGTAATTAAGGGACAATCCCGGGCAATCCGGGACACGTGGTCACACTAGCTGGCAGAGGGGCTGGACCAGTGCTTTCTGGACACTTAACCACTTTACGACCAGCGCACGACGATGTACGCCCCTTTTTTTGAAGAGGGATATCTCGGTAACGGGAGCGGCTGCTGCCACAACCAGGATATCCATCTCTTCAGGCGCCGGTCGTATTTACGATAATGGTGGTCTCGGCGGCGGGATCACCGTTATCGGCGTCGGGAGAGGTGCCGCCGCTCTCCCGCGCCCTCCTTCGCTTACCGGAGCCGACGGTATCGGCGGAGGCGATCGGGTCCTGTCACTTCCTTGGTATGGAGACGAGTGAGGCTAAGATGGCCCCCACCTGTCTCTATACCATAGCAGGGCGGAAGCGACGTCAAAACTTCACTTCCGCCCATACCTCTTAAAGGAACATTTTTTAAATTATATATATATTTTTTTTCATTTAAGTCTAAATATGAGATCTAAGGACTTTTTGACCCCCAGATCTCATATTTAAGAGGACCTATCATGCTTTTTTTTCTATTACAAGGGATGTCATTGGTGTCAGTGGGAGGAATAGTGCCCCATCATTGGTATTAGTGGAAGGAATAGTGCCCCATCATTGGTATCAGTGGGAGAAATAGTGCCCCATCATTGGTATCAGTGGGAGAAATAGTGCCCCATCATTGGTATCAGTGGGAGGAATAGTGCCCCATCATTGGTGTCAGTAGCAGTAATAGTGCCCCATTGTTTGTTTTAGAGGGAGGAATAGTGCGTTATTGTCAGTGTCAGTGGAAGAATAGTACCTTGTATCGGTGGCAGAAATAGGGCCTCAGGTTGTAAAGTGTATGGTTTAGAGCCATAAATAATGGGAGGAATAGTGCCCCATCATTGGTGTCAGTGGGAGGACACGTGACCATTTTCAGCCAATTTCAAACACTTTTCGATCCACCAAGATTTGCAAATACTTTGAAAAATCTTCAGCGAAAACTAAACGAGCTCCCACATATTCAATCGTCCAACAGAATTAGAAGTATTATAAAGTCGAAACTGGGCTTGTATCTATCAAATGTGCCTTTTTAATTTGATCAATTTGTGGTACAGAATGAAACTTTTTTTTTTTTTTTTAAGTTATACTTTTTTGCTTTTTAGTGGCTCTTGTGTTAAAAAATCACCAAAGCAAGTTAAAAAAAAAAGAGAGAGATAGAGAGTTAAAACAAAGTTTAGTTTTGTATAACTAAAAGAATCACTACTACATGTAGAACTAAGTTTTATTTTTATTTATTTTTTTAGTTTTGTTTTATTTTAATACATTGAGTAAAAGCAAAAATATGTTTGTTATTTATTTATTAGTTTATTTATTTATTTTTTTATTTTATATTAATATTTATTAGTTTTATTTGCTTTGGTGACTCTGAAAAATGATATTGTTGCGGTATATTGTGATATATCAGGAATTGATTCATGAAGGCCTGTAGAGTTACTGACAGGTCCATTACTATTATTATTATTATTTATACAGGATTTATATAGCGCCAACAGTTTGTGCAGCATTATGTCCCTTCTGTCTACCTGCATGTTTTTTTTTTGCGGTATCTATATTTACTATAGATGGGAAAAGTAGACTTGTCGCTCATAGCCTTGATCAGATGTTGTTGTTGTTTTTTTTGTTTTTTTTGTGGCATTTTGTTTCTGACAGGCACCACTACTATTATATTTTAAGGGAAACTTGAAAGAAATATAAAAGAATGAAACTTTTTTCTTTTTAAGTTAAACCTTTTTACTTTTTTAGTAATAAATAATAAATAAATAAATAGTAGTTTTTAGTCGCTCCTGTGTTACAAAATCACCAAAGCAAGTAAAAAAAAAAAAAGAGAGAGAGTTAAAACAAAGTTTCGTTTTGTAAAACTAAAAGGTAAAAGAAATGTTTTTTTAATGTATTTTCTAACTTGCTTAGAAAACTTCTGTGTTACAAGTAGAACTAAGTTTTTTAAGTTTAGTTTTATTTTAATACATAAAGTAAAAGCAAAAATATGTTTATTATTTTTTTTTTTATTATTATTTAATATTAACGTAGAACTACGTTTTTTTTTTTAAGTTTAGTTTTATTTTAATACATAAAGTAAAAGCAAAAATTATTTATTTATTTGTTTATATCTTTATTTTTTTATGTATTTTTAACTTTCTTAGAAAACTTCTGTGTTACAAGTAGAACTAAGTTTTTTTTTTTTAAGTTTAGTTTTATTTTAATACATAAAGTAAAAGCAAAAATATGTTTATTATTTATTTTTTTTATTTATTTTTTATTATGTATTTAATATGCAAGTAGAACAAATTTAATTTTTTTAAGTTTAGTTTTATTTTAATACATAAAGTAAAAGCAAAACTATGTTTATTATTTATTTATTCGTTTCTTTCTTTCTTTTTTTATTATTTATTTAATATTAATATTTATTAGTTTTTTTATTTTATTTGGTGACTCTGAACAATTATATTGTTGCTGTGTATTGTAATGTATCAGGAATTGATTCATGAAGGTCTGTAGAGTTACTGACAGGTCCATTATTATTATTATTATTATACAGATTTATATAGCGCCAACAGTTTGTGCAGCATTATGTCTACCTGCATGTTTTTTTTTTTTTTGCGGTATCTATATTTACTATAGATGGGAAAAGTAGACTTGTCGCTCATAGCCTTGATCAGATGTTGTTGTTGTTTTTTTTGTTTTTTTTGTGGCATTTTGTTTCTGACAGGCACCACTACTATTATATTTTAAGGGAAACTTGAAAGAAATATAAAAGAATGAAACTTTTTTTCTTTTTAAGTTAAACTTTTTTACTTTTTTAGTAATAAATAATAAATAAATAAATAGTAGTTTTTAGTCGCTCCTGTGTTACAAAATCACCAAAGCAAGTAAAAAAAAAAAAAAGAGAGAGAGTTAAAACAAAGTTTGGTTTTGTATAACTAAAAGCTAAAAGAAATGTTTTTTTTATGTATTTTCTAACTTGCTTAGAAAACTTCTGTGTTACAAGTAGAACTAAGTTTTTTAAGTTTAGTTTTATTTTAATACATAAAGTAAAAGCAAAAATATGTTTATTATTTTTTTTTTTATTATTTAATATTAACGTAGAACTACGTTTTTTTTTTAAGTTTAGTTTTATTTTAATACATAAAGTAAAAGCAAAAATTATTTATTTATTTGTTTATATCTTTATTTTTTTTATGTATTTTTAACTTTCTTAGAAAACTTCTGTGTTACAAGTAGAACTAAGTTTTTTTTTTTTTTTAAGTTTAGTTTTATTTTAATACATAAAGTAAAAGCAAAAATATGTTTATTATTTATTTTTTTTTATTTATTTTTTATTATGTATTTAATATGCAAGTAGAACAAATTTAATTTTTTTAAGTTTAGTTTTATTTTAATACATAAAGTAAAAGCAAAACTATGTTTATTATTTATTTATTCGTTTCTTTCTTTCTTTTTTTATTATTTATTTAATATTAATATTTATTAGTTTTTTTATTTTATTTGGTGACTCTGAACAATTATATTGTTGCTGTGTATTGTAATGTATCAGGAATTGATTCATGAAGGCCTGTAGAGTTACTGACAGGTCCATTATTATTATTATTATTATACAAGATTTATATAGCGCCAACAGTTTGCGCAGTATTATCTCCCTTCTGTCTACCTGCATGTCTTTTTTTTGCGATATCTATATTTACTATAGACAGGAAAAGTAGACTTGTCGCTAGTAGCCTTGATCAGATGTTGTTGTTGTTTTTTTCATTTTTTTTTGTGGGATTTTGTTTATGACAGTCACCACTACTATTATATTTTAAGGGAAACTTGAAAGAAATATAAAAGAATGAAACTTTTTTTTTTTTTTTAGTTAAACTTTTTTACTTGCTTTTTAGTCACTCCTGTGTTACAAAATCACCAAAGCAAGTAAAAAAAAATCGAGAGTTAAAACAAAGTTTAGTTTTGTATAACTAAAAGAAATGTTTTTTTAACTTGCTTAGAAAACTTCTGTCTTACAAGTAGAACTAAGTTTTTTTTTGTTTTTTTATGTTTAATTTTATTTTAATACATAAAGTAAAAGCAAAAATATGTTTATTCTTATTTTTTTTTATTATTATTATTTAATATTAACGTAGAACTATTTTTTTTTTTAAGTTTAGTTTTATTTTAATACATAAAGTAAAAGCAAACATATGTTTATTATTTATTTATGTGTTTATTTCTTTCTTTTTTTTAATGTATTTTTAACTTGCTTAGAAAACTTCTGTGTTACAAGTAGAACTAAGTTTTTTTTTTAAGTTTAATTTTATTTTAATACATAAAGTAAAAGCAAAAATATGTTTATTATTATTTTTTTATTATTATTATTATTTAATATTAACGTAGAACTACGTTTTTTTTTTAAGTTTAGTTTTATTTTAATACATAAAGTAAAAGCAGAAATATGTTTATTATTTATTTATGTGTTTATTTCTTTCTTTTTTTTAATGTATTTTTAACTTGCTTAGAAAACTTCTGTGTTACAAGTAGAACTAAGTTTTTTTTTTTTTTTTTTTTTTTTTTTTAAGTTTAGTTTTATTTTAATACATAAAGTAAAAGCAAAAATATGTTTATTATTATTTTTTTTTTTATTATTATTATTATTATTTAATATTAACGTAGAACTAAGTTTTTTTTTTTAAGTTTAGTTTTATTTTAATACATAAAGTAAAAGCAAAAATATGTTTATTTCTTTCTTTCTTTCTTTTTTATTATGTATTTAATATTAATGCAAGTAGAACTACGTTTTTTTTTTTTTTTTTAAAGTTTATTTTTATTTTAATACATAAAGTAAAAGCAAACATGAAAGATATATAAAAAGGATGTCATTGTGGTTTTTCTGCTAAACAGAAGCTAGTTTCCTGTCTGTGGTGCTGGTGCCCATCTTCGGTATTTTTGGGTGACCATCTTGGGATTTTTTACTTCAGGTACAGTATGGCCAGTGACTAAGAAAATACTCAACCAAGAGACAGTTGGGCAACCAGAATTTGGCGGTCCACTTTATTTATTTTTTTATTTTTTAATTTTTTTTTTAAGAAGCACCAGTTTGTTTAAAGCTTATCTACACTCAAATTTTTAATTTTTTTTGTCTATTGGATGGATTTTCTATCTTTTCCAACCCCAACAAGAAGTAAAAAGAAATCTCTCCAACATGGACCCAGATGGAAATAAAAACTTGTTGCTCCCCAATTTGACCAGCATCATACCCTATCCATTCTATTCAGTAGTGCATGGCCAACGCTGATACTGTAATATATGAGCGTGGCTCATTAGAATAGATAGTCAGCACGCCAAAGATGTAACTTCAAAATGTGCAAAGACATTTAGGGGCCAAACCAGACCCTTTTCCAGTGTGGTCTTGAAAGGTTGGTGCACATCATCCCTTTGCCCTTTATTTCAATGCACTTTAAATTGAGCCTCAAATTTTTTTTGCCTGGTGCCGACATGGAAGCATAAATGTGGGGCTTTAACCACATGTACTACATGTATGCTGTCATGGATTGGCGACAGGGAAAGGAAAACTACCGTAAGTATTTGATACGATTTTCGGTTTTCCCACATGTATGCTGCCATCGGTTGGAAAATGAAGGAAAGGAAAATTAATGTAAGTATTTGGTCCAATTTTCCATTTTTCTAGTGCCAACATGGTAGCATACATGTAGTACATGTGGTGGTAGCCCCACATGTATGCTGCCATGGATTCGAAAATTAAGGAAAGGAAAATTAAGGTAAGTATTTGGTCCAATTTTCCTAGTGCTAACATGGCAGCATACATGTAGTACATGTGGTGGTAGCCCCACATGTATGCTGCCATGGATTGTAAAATTAAGGAAAGGAAAATTAAGGTAAGTATTTGGTCAAATTTTCCATTTTCCTAGTACCAAGATGGCAGCAAACATGTAGTACATGTGGTGGTATTTGGTCCAATTTTCCTAGTGCCAACATGGAAGCATACATGTAGTACATGTGGTGGTAGCCCCACATGTATGCTGCCATGGATTGGAAAATGAAGGAAATGAAAATTAAGGTATTTGGTCCAATTTTCCTAGTGCCATCATGGCAGCATACATGTAGTACATGTGGTGGTAGCCCCACATGTATGCTGCCATGGATTGGAAAATTAAGGAAATGAAAATTAAGGTATTTGGTCCAATTTTCCTAGTGCTAACGTGGCAGCATACATGTAGTACATGTGGTGGTAGCCCCACATGTATGCTGCCATGGATTGGAAAGTGAAGGAAAGGAAAATTAAGGTAAGTATTTGGTCCAATTTTCCATTTTTCTAGTGCCAACATGGCAGCATACATGTAGTACATGTGGTGGTAGCCCCACATGTATGCTGCCATGGATTGGAAAATGAAGGAAATGAAAATTAAGGTAAGTATTTGGTCCAATTTTCCTAGTGCCAACATGGCAGCATACATGTAGTACATGTGGTGGTAGCGACACATGTATGCTGCCATGGATAGGAAAATGAAGGAAATGAAAATTAGGTAAGTATTTGATACAATTTTTCGTTTCATTTCTATTTCTTTTCTAGTTGTCACCAGAGCAAGAGGTAAAGGGTAAATCTTCTAAAGTTCTGCTGACAATTGTCTATGGAAATTCCACTCACTTCAGAGAGATTTCTCTCACTTCCTGTTATTTCTCTAGAACAGGAAAGGAAGAAAATTCTCCTCAGTGAAAAAAAAAAGAGCAGGGCTATTCAATCCCTCCCTATTCTATTCAGAACGTAAAAAATGGAAAATTGTATCAAATACTTACCTTAATTTTCCTTTCCTTCATTTTTCAATCCATGGCAGAATACATGTGGGGCTACTACCACATGTATGCTGCCATATATTGGTGCCAGGAAAGGAAAATTAAGGTAAGTATTTGGTCCAATTTTCCTAGTGCCAACATGGCAGCATACATGTAGTACATGTGATGGTAGCCCCACATGTATGCTGCCATGGATTGGAAAATGAAGGAAAGGAAAATTAAGGTAAGTATTTGGTCCAATTTTCCATTTTCCTAGTGCCAACATGGCAGCATACATGTACTACATGTGGTGGTAGCCCCACATGTGTGCTGCCATGTATTGGAAAATGAAGGAAAGGGAAATTAGGTAAGTATTTGACACAATTTTTTGTTTAATTTCTATTTCTTTTCTAGCTGTCACCAGAGCAAAAGGTAAAGGGTAAATCCTCCAAAGTTCTGGTGACAATTGTCTATGGAAATTCCACTCACTTCAGAGAGATTTCTCTCACTTCCTGTTATTTCTCTGAAACAGGAAAGGAAGAAAATTCTATCCAGAGCGTAAAAAAATGGAAAATTGTATCAAATACTTACCAGAATTTTCCTTTCCTTAATTTTTAAATCCGTGGCAGAATACATGTGGGGCTACTACCACATGTATGCTGCCATAGATTGGTGCCAGGAAAGGAAAATTAAGGTAAGTATTTGATACAATTTTCAATTTTCCTGGAGCCAACATGGCAGCATGCATGTAGTACATGTGGTAGTAGCCCCACTTGTATGCTGCCATGAATTGGAACATTAAGGAAAGGAAAATGAAGGTAAGTATTTGGTCCAATTTTCCATTTTCCTAGTGCCAACATGGCAGCATACATGTAGTACATGTGGTAGTAGCCCCACTTGTATGCTGCCATGGATTGGAACATTAAGGAAAAGAAAATTAAGGTAAGTATTTGGTCCAATTTTCCTAGTGCCAACATGGCAGCATACATGTAGTACATGTGGTAGCAGCCCCACATGTATGCTGCCATGTATTGGACAATGAAGGAAATGAAAATTAAGGTAAGTATTTGGTCCAATTTTCCTAGTGCCAACATGGCAGCATACATGTAGTACATGTGGAATTTCCATAGACAATTGTCACCAGAACTTTGATTTACCCTTTACCTCTTGCTCTGGTGACAACTAGAAAACAAATAGAAATAAAATGAAAAATTGTATCAAACACTTACATAAATTTTCCTTTCCTTCATTTTTCAATCCCTGGCAGAATACATGTGGGGCTACTACCACATGTACCACATGTATGCTGCCATAGATTGGTGCCAGGAAAGGAAAATTAAGGTAAGTATTTGATACAATTTTCAATTTTCCTGGAGCCAACATGGCAGCATGCATGTGATACATGTGGTAGTAGCCCCACTTGTATGCTGCCATGGATTGTAAAATTAGGGAAAGGAAAATTAAGGTAAGTATTTGGTCCAATTTTCTATTTTCCTAGTGCCAACATGGCAGCATACATGTAGTACATGTGGTAGCAGCCCCACATGTATACTGCCATGTATTGGAAAATTAAGGAAAGGAACATTTATGTAAGTGTTTGATACAATTTTTCGTTTCATTTCTATTTGTTTTCTAGTTGCCACCAGTGCGAGAGGTAAAGTGTAAATCTTCCAAAGTTCTGGTGACAATTGTCTATGGAAATTCCACTCACTTTAGGGAGATTTTCTCTTACTTCCCGTTGTATCTCTGGAATAGGAAGTGAAGAAAATTCTCCTCAGTGAGGCACAGGCAGCAAAAGAATCGAGACAATGGAAAATCGTATCAAATACTTATCATAATTTTTCTTTTCTGGCTCCAATCCATGGCAGCTGGTGGTAAGTAGTTTAAAATTGGACCAAATACTTACCTTAATTTTCCTTTCCTTAATGTTCCAATCCATGGCAGCATTCAAGTGGTGCTACTACCACATGTACTACATGTATGCTGCCATGTTGGCACTAGGAAAATGGAAAATTGGACCAAATACTTACCTTAATTTTCCTTTCCTTAATGTTCCAATTCATGGCAGCATACAAGTGGGGCTAAAAGTAGTAGTAAGCTGCCCTGTTGACGTCAGGAAAACATAAAATTGTATCAAATACTTACATCAATTTTCCTTTTCTGGCTCCAATCCATGGCAGCTTACATGCAGTAGTATGCTGCCCTGTTGACTCCAGAATAACGTAAAATTGTATCAAATACTTACAGAAATTTTCCTTTCTTGGCGCCAATCCATGGCCGCATACTACCACCATCTTGACACCAGGAAACTAGTTTTGGCTATTCGTGCTTTTTTTCATCCAGGACTGAAGAGTGCCTTGTATTTTACAACGACCTACTGATTTTTTTGGACCCCCTTTGGCCTCCATTGCGAGAGATACCTTGTTTCCCGTCATGTGACCAATTGCCTAGGCATTTGGTAATTTAATCCCTACTGAAGTCCAACTTCAGCTTAGTTTATTTAGCTTATCATCCCTGTTAGCCTATATTATATGACCAAATTCCAAGGCATTGGCCTGGAGCATTGTCCAGCATGAAATCCCCAAGGGCTCTCTAGTTAATGTGAGAATTTCGTGGCTTCCTATAGTTTAAGTGAGCCGGGGGGGGGGGGAGGGGGGAGGTGGGGGTGTCATAATTGGACAGCAGGTCTCTTTTTATGTGCTATCGTGCATGCATTCAGGAAAAGGATCTCTATAAAGTGCAGTGATAATGATCTCATCATTTCTACAGGGAACAATGTACTATTTCCATTAATTGTTGGATATCAAAGGGCCAGGAAATAGTTTTTCTGGCCGCCGTTTCCTACTAAGTAATTCGATTTACTGTAATAATTTGTAACACAATACAACGCATAAAAGTGTATTTTTTATTATTTTTTTTTCTATTTTTGGATGGAGCGGGGAAGGGTTGGAACCCCTGTGAGATGTTCATTGGTGTTTGTGTCCCCACCTAGGCGATTTACCTTCTTTATTTCTTCCGGTGTCACCAGGACAGAAAGTGATGGGAAACCCAAATTTGGGAGTTTCTCCTCACGTTGGAGAGGTTTCTTCCCATTTTCTTTTGTGTCTCTTGATGGCAAATTAAATAAATGACCCAATGGGGTTTTAACGGTTTCCTACTCTATCCAGCTCCACAATATTTTTGACTTGAAAGCGTACAGTTGTACACACGGTCGGATTTTCCCACGGGAAATGTTGGATGTGAGCTTGTTGACGGACAGTCCGACCGGGTGTATGCTCCATCAAAGAGTCCTCTTATCACAGCATAGCCCCCCTATCACAAAGCCCTCCAGTCACACAGTCCCCCCCATCACAGAGGCTTCCAATCACACAGTCTCCTCTTCTCACCAGAACCCTACCTTTTGTCTCCAGCAGTGTGGCAGAGGGTGAGATGTGGTGGAGGAGGTGGAGTTCCGTCTTCTTCTGAATGCTTGGCGTGACATCTGCCCTGAATCTTCATCATGCATCACCTTGGCGAGGGCAGGCCGACAACACCATAACAACGAATAACGCCGTGTGCAATGACTTAGTGTCATGGGTTGTTATGGTGCTGGCGGTCGGCCTGCTCCCACCATGGCATCTCACAATGCTGATCCAGGTGCCAGGCTCGCCGTACCTCAAGGTGCTGAATCATCCTCCACTGTAGGTGGGATATTAGTGCATAGGCGCTACCAGGTGCCCAGATGAGAAGGGGGGCCTTAGGCCCCTTTCACACTGGGGCGGTGAGCCGCGGTGACGGTAAAGCAGCGCTATATTTAGCGCTGCTTTACCGTCGTTTTTACCGCGGTTTTCGGACGCTCGCGGTGCGGTTTTACCCCCCGCGAGCGGCCGAAAAGGGGTTAAACACCCCCGCAGAGCGCCGCCGTAGCGGCGCTTTGCGGCGGTATTACCGCGGTTTTACCGCGGTCTCCCATTCTTTTCAATGGGAAGAAGCGGTATAGGAGCGGTGAACACACCGCTCCTATCCCGCTCCAAAGATGCTGCTAGCAGGACTTTTTTTTTCATCCTGCTAGCGCACCGCTCCAGTGTGAAAGCCCGCCGGCTTTCACACTGGAGTTAAAGGGGCCGGATTTTTTCATGCGGTGAACAGGCGCTATTTTTAGCGCTGCACCGCATGAAAAACGCCCCAGTGTGAAAGGGGCCTTAGAGTTTACATCTAATTTAACATCCTAATCTACATGCTCAGTGTCTCAGAATCTACTGAAACGTTTCTCTGTGTTCTTTAGCACCAGGTATCTTCTCCAATGTGGTCCTTCAAGAACTTTCGGCACCTGTAGGGGGCTCCGTTTTGTCACACAGTCCCCCCATCACAGAGCCCCCCCAGTCACACAGTCCCCCCATCACAGAGGCTTCCAATCACACAGTCTCCTCTTCTCACCAGAACCCTACCTTTTGTCTCCAGCAGTGTGGCAGAGGGCGAGATGTGGTGGAGGAGGCGGAGTTCCATCTTCTTCTGAATGCTTGGCGTGGCATCTGCTCTGAATCTTCATCATGCATTACCTTGGCGAGGGCAGGCCGACATTTCCAATAACAACGAATGACGCCGCGTGCAATGACTTAGTGTCATGGGTTGTTATGGTGCTGGCTGTTGGCCTTTTCCCACCATGGCAACTCACGATGCTGATCCAGGTGCCAGGCTCGCCGTACCTCAAGGTGCTGAATCATCCTCCACTGTAGGTGGGATATTAGTGCATAGGCGCTACCAGGTGCCCAGATGAGAAGGGGGGGCCTTTGAGTTTACATCTAATTTAACATCCTAATCTACATGCTCAGTGTCTCAGAATCTACTGAAACGTTTCTCTGTGTTCTTTAGCACCAGGTATCTTCTCCAACGTGGTCCTTCAAGAACTTTCGGCACCTGTAGGGGGCTCCGTTTTGTCACACAGTCCCCCCATCACAGAGCCTTCCAATCACACAGTCTCCTCTTCTCACCAGAACCCTACCTTTTGTCTCCAGCAGTGTGGCAGAGGGCGAGATGTGGGGGTGGAGGAGGCGGAGTTCCGTCTTCTTCTGAATGCTTGGCATGGCATCTGCCCTGAATCTTCATCATGTTTCACCTTGGCGAGGGCAGACCGACAACACCATAACAACGAATGACGCCATGTGCAATGACTTAGTGTCATGGGTTGTTATGGTGCTGGCGGTTGACCTGCTCCCACCATGGCAACTCACGATGCTGATCCAAGTGCCAGGCTCGCCGTACCTCAAGGTGCTGAATCATCCTCCACTGTAGGTGGGATATTAGAGCATAGGCGCTACCAGGTGCCCAGATGAGAAGAGGGGCCTTTGAGTTTACATCTAATTTAACATCCTAATCTACATGCTCAGAATCTACTGAAACTTTTCTCTGTGTTCTTTAGCACCAGGTATCTTCTCCAACGTGGTCCTTCAAGAACTTTCGGCACCTGTAGGGGGCTCCGTTTTGTTTCCAGTCAAGCTTTCAACAGAGACTTACCTGAACAGCATATTCTGGTCCTCCATCAGGAAGGGAAAGAAGCAAATGTTGGCCATTGCCAAGCCGGACAGCTTTCGAGTCATCGATTCCACATTTAAGAAACGATTGAAATGCCAAGAGTCGGGGCAGACATTAAACCTGAGTGACCTGAGGGAGGAAGACGGCGGAATATACGAAGCTGAGATTTATGGCAGCGGAAACACAACGCATTTGTGGTTCCATTTGCAAGTGAATAGTAAGAGCGAAGAGAAGGGTAAGTCATGGCAAGGATTTGGCTAAGGTACTGTTTTTGGGGGGTTGGGGGGGGTTTCACCATATTTGTTACGTTATTATGATACGTTTTTGGAATTTGTTGCGTATATTCGTTATTTTCAAGTCGATTCGAATTTCAAAATTAGATTTTCAGAGGATAGCTATATTCATTCTATTTTACTCTATTCTATATTTTCTCTTCTATGCTTTTCTATTCTATTCAGTTTTATTCTATTCTATTTTTTCTTTTGTAATCTATTCTTTTCTATTCCTTTATTTTCTATTTTATGAATTTTTTTCTGTTCTATTCTATTCTTTTACTTTCTATTCTATTCTTTTTTTTTTTACTTTCTATTTTGTTTTATTCTATTCCAGGGGTCTCCAAACTTTTTAAACAGAGTGCCAGTTTACTGTTCTTCAGTCTTTAGGGGGGCCGGACTAGGGCCAGTGGTAGCAGAGATTGTCCTGGCTCCCAGTGGGAATAAACAATGCCCTATCTTTGTGCCAGTGGGAAGAATTGTGCCCTTGTTCTATCACCAAGTGTCCGGCTGTCACTAGGTGTCCGAAGTGTACTGCGCATGCGCAGCGCATGCGCAGTACACCTAGGACACTTCGTGATGGGGGACGGATAATGATACAACACCCTTTCATTGGTGTCAGTGGGAGGAATAGTGCCCCATCATTGGTGTCAGTGGGAGGAATAGTGCCCCATTGTTGGTGTAATCCACAGCTGGCTGATCCTCCACTCAGTAGTAACCCCCAGCTCTGCTGATTCCCTACTAAGTAGTAACCCCTAGTTCTGCTGATCCCCCACTCATTAGTAACCCCCAGCTCTGCTGATCCCCCACTCAGTAACCCCCAGCTCTGCTGATCCCCCACTCAGTAGTACCCCCCAGCTCTGCTGATCCCCCACTCAGTAGTACCCCAGCTCTGCTGATCCCCCACTCAGTAGTAACCCCCAGCTCTGCTGATCCCCTACTCAGTAGTAACCCCCAGCTCTGCTGATCCCCTACTCAGTAGTAACCCCCAGCTCTGCTGATCCCCGGCTCAGTAGTAGCCCCCATCTCTGCTGATCCCCCACTCAGTAGTAACCCTCAGTTCTGCTGATCCCCCGCTCAGTAGTAGCCCCCAGCTCTGCTGATCCCCTGCTCAATGGTAACCCCCAGCTCTGCTGATCCCCCACTCAGTAACCCCCAGCTCTGCTGATTCCCTACTAAGTAGTGACCCCTAGTTCTACTGATCCCCCACTCATTAGTAACCCCCAGCCCTGCTGATCCCCCACTCAGTAATAACCCCCAGCCCTGCTGATCCCCCACTCAGTAATAACCCCCAGATCTGCTGATCCCCCACTCAGTAGTAACCCCCAGCTCTGCTGATCCCCACTCAGTAGTAACTCCCAGCTCTGCTGATTCCCTACTAAGTAGTAACCCCTAGTTCTACTGATCCCCCACTCATTAGTAACCCCCAGCTCTGCTGATCCCCCGCTCAGTAGTAACCCCCAGCTCTGCTGATTCCCCGCTCAGTAGTAACCCCCAGCTCTGTTAATTACCTACTGAGTAGTAACCCCCAGCTATGCTGATTCCCTACTAAGTAGTAACCCCCAGTTCTACTGATCCCCCACTCAGTAGTAACCCCCAGATCTGCTGATTCCCCACTCAGTAGTAACCCCCAGCTCTGCTGATCCCCACTTAGTAGTAACCCCCAGCTCTGCTGATCCTTCTCTCTCTCCGGTCCCCTGCGCACCTCCCGCTCTGCTAATCCTCTGTCGCTCAGTCTTCTCTCTCCGGTCCCCACTCACCTTCCCATGTTGCACACCACGTGTGCCGCCTGCTAGTTGCTTCGCTCTAGTCAGGACCCCGCTCATGCTCTACGCTTCACACCAGATGTGATGTCTGCACCAGACACTCCCAGAATATATTCACATGAACCGGAAATTACATCCTGATGACGTCTTTTTGGTTTGCTTGTTGGTTTCCCAGTGCATCCTGGGATACCTCATACCTGCAATACCTCCAAAATGCCACATTTGGAAGCAAGTATAGACAAGCCCTTAGGGTTTACCTCTACTTTAAAGTTCTAATCTGTATCTTCGATGTCTCGGAATGTACCAAAATCTCTTCTCTGTGTTCTGTAGCACCAAGTGACTTCTCCAACGGGGTCCTTCAAGAACTTTCGGCGACTCAAGGGGGCTCCGTTTTGTTTCAAGTCAACCTTTCATCAGATACAGACCTGAACATCATATTCTGGCTTTCCACCAGGGAGGGAAAAAAGCAAATGTTGGCCGTCTCCAAGATGGACAGCTTTAAAGTCATCGATTCCACGTTCAACAACCGGGTGAGATGCCAGGTGCCGGGACTGTCGTTAAACCTGAGCGACCTGAGAGAAGAAGACAGCGGGAAATACCAAGCTGAGATATTTAGCAGCAGGAGCACCGTGCATTTGGAGTTTCATTTGCAAGTTAGGGGTGAGAGACAAAACAAGGGTAAGGCTCTACAGGCATTTGGCTAAGGCAGTGTTTTTTTTGGGGGGCAACATTTCCCTCTAGCATATATATATATAACATACAGAACAGTGTACAGACAGGAGCCATGCACAGTACATGACACACAGCACAGTTTACAGAGAAAAGCTTTGTGGGAGTATATAATGTACAGCACAGTGTACAAAAAGGAGCCATTTGGCGTATATAACATATGACACAGTGTATAGAGAGGAGCTGTTCATGGTATATAACATATAGCACAGTTTACAGAGAGGAGAGGAACCTGTTTGAATAGTTTTCGAATTTAAATTTTCAAAAAAAATAAAATAGAATATAAAATAAAGGCATATAATAGAATATAAAATAAAGGCATATACTAAAATATAAAATAAAGGCATATACTAGAATATAAAATAAAGGCATATAATAGAATATAAAATAAAGGCATATACTAAAATATAAAATAAAGGCATATAATAGAATATAAAATAAAGGCATATAATAGAATATAAAATACAGGCATATAATAGAATATAAAATAAAGGCATATACTAGAATATAAAATAAAGGCATATACTAAAATATAAAATAAAGGCATATACTAGAATATAAAATAAAGGCATATAATAGAATATAAAATACAGGCATATAATAGAATATAAAATAAAGGCATATACTAAAATATAAAATAAAGGCATATACTAAAATATAAAATAAAGGCATATACTAGAATATAAAATAAAGGCATATAAAAGAATATAAAATACAGGCATATAATAGAATATAAAATAAAGGCATATACTAGAATATAAAATAAAGGCATATACTAAAATATAAAATAAAGGCATATTCTAAAATATAAAATAAAGGCATATACTAGAATATAAAATAAAGGCATATAATAGAATATAAAATACAGGCATATAATAGAATATAAAATAAAGGCATATACTAGAATATAAAATAAAGGCATATACTAAAATATAAAATAAAGGCATATACTAGAATATAAAATAAAGGCATATAATAGAATATAAAATACAGGCATATAATAGAATATAAAATAAAGGCATATACTAGAATATAAAATAAAGGCATATACTAAAATATAAAATAAAGGCATATACTAGAGTATAAAATAAAGGCATATAATAGAATATAAAATAAAGGCATATAATAGAATATAAAATAAAGGCATATACTAGAATATAAAATAAAGGCATATACTAAAATATAAAATAAAGGCATATACTAGAATATAAAATAAAGGCATATAATAGAATATAAAATAAAGGCATATAATAGAATATAAAATAAAGGCATATACTAGAATATAAAATAAAGGCATATACTAAAATATAAAATA
Source organism: Lithobates sylvaticus (assembly GCA_028564925.1). Taxonomy (NCBI): domain Eukaryota; kingdom Metazoa; phylum Chordata; class Amphibia; order Anura; family Ranidae; genus Lithobates; species Lithobates sylvaticus. The sequence goes on from CM053038.1 coordinate 25,210,022, forward strand.
AAGGCATATACTAGAATATAAAATAAAGGCATATAATAGAATATAAAATAAAGGCATATAATAGAATATAAAATAAAGGCATATAATAGAATATAAAATAAAGGCATATACTAGAATATAAAATAAAGGCATATACTAGAATATAGAATAAAAGCATATACTAGAATATAAAATAAAAGCATATACTAGAATATAAAATAAAGGCATATAATACAATATAAAATAAAGGCATATACTAGAATATAAAATAAAAGCATATACTAGAATATAAAATAAAAGCATATACTAGAATATAAAATAAAGGCATATAATAGAATATAAAATAAAGGCATATAATAGAATATAAAATAAAGGCATATACTAGAATATAAAATAAAGGCATATAATAGAATATAAAATAAAGGCATATACTAGAATATCAAATAAAGGCCTATACTAGAATATAAAATAAAGGCATATACTAGAATATAAAATAAAGGCATATAATAGAATATAAAATAAAGGCATATACTAGAATATAAAATAAAGGTTTTTACTAGAATATAAAATAAAGGCATATAATAGAATAGAAAAGAGAATAAAATAAAGGCATAGAATATAATAGAATATTAAAGAATAGAAAAGAATAGAAAAAAAAAATAAGAGAATAGAATAGAATTAACAATAGAAAAGAATAGAAAGAATATAACAATATAACTGTTTTCCAAAATTCTAGTTTCAAATAGAATAAATTTTAATTAGAATAGAATAGAAAAGAATATAATATAAGAAAAAAAAATAATAGAACAGAAAATAAAAGAATAGAATAGAAAAAATAGAATAGAATCTAATAGAAAGAATTTAACCATCTCCCAAAACTCAAATTCGAATCGATTAAAATTTTCCAAATTCGACTGATTTCGGAAATTTTAAATTTATTCGAATTCGATTAATTGAAAACAAATTCCATAAACAAATGAAACTAATTTAGCTAAACTAATTTATGCAAATACAGAATCGAAATGAAACAAAACTATTTTTTTTGTTCTAGTCCCTAATCTTCATTTTCTTTTTTTTCCCCCCAGCTGGAAGTTATTCGGGAGGAGCTCCGGGGACGTGGAACAACATCTGCCTCACAAGTTTTGGAATTCTGATCAGCTATATCATCGGGAAAACCTAAAAGCTGTGACGGGAACAGTGTCAAATAATGAACAAATATACACAGAAAAGAAAAAAAATTAAGAAATAATACAAAAAAAATTTGACAGTAGAGAAATAATGAATAAATACGCACAAAAAAAAGGGAAAAAAATACTAAGAAAGAAAAAAGTAAAATTAAAAAATAAAAAAAATTTGACAGTAGAAAAATTAATGAATAAATAACAAAAAAAGAAAAAGAAAAAAGAAAATAAACTAAAAAAGACAAAAAAAATAAAAAAGTAAAAAAACTTAAAAAAAATTGACAGTTCAGAAATAATGAATAAATACACACAAAAAAAGGAAAAAAATACTAAATGCAAAATGTACATAAAAAATGACAATAGAGAAATAATGGATAAATACACAAAAAAATTAACAAAAAATGCTTGATACATTTAGGGGTTTAATGATAAAAAATTTGCTGTACAAAGGTCCCAGCACTTGCACAGCCAACGCAATTAATACCATGTCTACTACGTGTTTTTCCCTTTATCATCAGCTCTATCTAGTGGCCATAATGTGGTATTTTTCTGATTAAAGATTTACAGGAAAATACCAGCTTATGGCAACTAGATGGCGCTAACGATTATAGTAAATACATATATTAGAGACATTGAGGGGATTAGTCACCATGGTGGTGCGAATGCTGAGATGTTTGCAAGGCAAGAACATTTTTAAACAGACCTCTTTTCTGTGTATATATTCATTATTTTTATACTGTACATTTTTTTATTTTACTTTTTTTATTTTACTTTTCTATTTTTTAGTAATACATTTTTTATTTTTGTGTATTTATTTATTATTTCTGTGCTGTCATTTTTGTTTATTTTCATTTTTTTTTGTGTATTTATTGTGTATTTATTCATTATTACCCTATAGTACAATATATTGATATATCTATATATAGATATACTGTATATCTACCTATATATAGATTTATGTGTATGGTCATTTAGGTGTATGGTCATTTTTTCTGAACTGCCAATTTACATTTTATTTTACATTTTTCTTTTTTTATATTTTTTCTTTGATGTATATTTTTTCATTATTTCTCAGCTGTCAAATATTTTTCTTACTTTCTTTTTTTCTTTTTTTTTTCTTGTTTTGTGTATTTATTTATTTATTATTTCTGAAATGCCAAATTTTTTTTTTTTAATTTAACTTTTTTCTTGCTCTGTCTTATTTTTTTCAGTAAAAAAAAAAAAAAAAAATGAGCAGAATTAGGGGCCGTTTTTAGCATAGGAACAGGTCCAGGATAGTCAAAAAGATCTTTTGTTACATTTTAAAGTCCACTACACCCCTAAAACCACCAAAAACACCCTAAGTTGGCCTTTTTAATCTAAAATGACGACATTTTTATAAAATTTACAGATTTTCGAAAAAATTTCAGATAGATATTAAAACTCTCAATTTTGCTCATCACTAGTGGGCAGCAAACAATCATATGCCACTTTTAAATTGATGCATAAGCAAAATGAATAAGTTGTTTGAATGTATTATTATATATTATTATTGTGCAAAATAAATTCAATATAATAATGAGCAAGTGGCCACCGACTAGAAAAAATGCGAAGGGACCTAACAACGATGAATATGGTTTTTGTATATGTTTTTTCTCTTTACCCATCACCAGGACTTACAAAATGCTATTTATATTGCATATTAATATTTTCTATTGCATTTCCCTCCAGTAGCTGGAGCTATAGGTGCATTTTCACACATTTACCTGTCTATTCTTAACTGCTTTGCTAAAAAAAAAAAAAAAGGTGTTTGGGATCTCAGTAGATGAAGCTATTTACAAACACAGGTAAATGAGTTACAGGTGTGACTCACACTCCCTTCCTCCCTTTCATCCCTGCCTCCTTTGTTTAAATGAGGCTGTATGGTATTTCAATTAGAGATAGACAGTCTGAAAGCAAACACCTTCTTCTGTGCTGTGCCTTTAGAAAATCATATAATGCTTTATGACACCAGTATCTCTCTATATTACATTTTTTTTTGTAAAAAAAAAAAAAAAGGATAAAACATGAGATTATACACTTAAAATAAAATAGAACAAAAATTTACTGCATTCATTTTATATGCTTGATTTTTGCAAAGCTTTGTATTTCATAGATTATTGCATCAGTTTTTATTGCTAGAAATATCAATATTTATTAAAAAAAATTAAGCTCTATTCTATGAAATTTTATGTACATTTGTTTTGTTGCGAACAGAGGCAAAATGTTACCAGGAAATTTTCTCTTCATGCACAAAAATAGTGTAAATCAGGAAAATACTGCATCACAGCCACTAGATGGAGCTAACAAAATAATATTTCTTATGGTAATTAGCGCCATCTAGTGGCCATAATGTGGTATTTTCCTGATTGAGGATTTTCAGGAAAATACTGTATTATGGCCACTAGATGGAGCTGATGATCATAGTAAATACACATATATTAGAGACAATGAGGGGATTTTTCACCATGGGTGTGTGAATGCTGAGATGTGTTTTTTTTTGTGTGTATTCATTCATTATTTAATTTTTTTTTAATTTACTGTTTATTTTTTAGGATTTTTTTGTGTACTTATTAAATGATTCTCTACTGATAATTTTTTATTTATTTTCTTACTATTTTTAGTATTTTTTTTAGTTTTTTTGTGTATTTATCCATAATTTCTCTACTGTCAATTGTTATTTTTTAACTTTTTTCTTTATTTATTCATTATTTCTCAACTGTAATTTATTTTTTTTAATTACTCTTTTTTTTAAGATCCCTCTGGGCCAACAGCTCTTTAATAGGGTCAGCCTATTTTTTTTCTTTTTTAGTATTTTTTCTTTTTTGCATATTTATTAATTATTTCTCTACTGATGAATATATATATATATATATATATATATATATATATATATATATATATATATATATATATATATATATATATATATATATATTATTATTATTATTATTATTATTATTATTATTATCATCATCATTTTACCATTCTTTAGGAATGAATAACATAAGATAAGATCCCCCTGGGCCAACAGCTCTTTAATAGGGTCAGCCTATTTTTTTTCTTTTTTAGTATATTTTCTTTTTTGTGTATTTATTAATTATTTCTCTACTGATATATATATATAATATATATATATATCTACTATATATATATATATATATATATATATATATATATATATATATATATAAATATAATATATATATTTATATATATATTATATATATATATATATAATTATTATTTTTATTATTATCATCATAATTTTACCATTCTTTATGAATGAATATCATTTCGACCCGAGAAAATAACCTAGCACCATTCATTCAGTTTTGCCCCCATTCACACATGTACATGCAATTTCCTAAGAAAGAAAAGCTCTGCGGTTCTTCTTTTTTATAAACACGCCCCCGAGGTTCTATGAGAGCAGAAAAAATAAGCTATTCAATGTAGGGGATGAAATAACACAGAAAAAAAAGAGGCTTTCAATAGTTAAAGCTCAACTCCAGCCACAGCATTTTATTTTGGATACAACTGGGAGGGGTCGGAGCTTCTGGTTGGGTCGTCATTGCTCCTCCTACTTCCTGTTAGGACAGGAAGTCATGAGAGATTCCTCTAATGGGTCACCAACCAAAACACCTTTTTTTAGTAGATTAGGGAGGGTCAACGTTTTTATTACTGTATTTTCCTGTCCCATTTCTTGTGCGGGTGTCACAGGAAGTGAGGGAAAATGTCCCCACAATGGACTCCACCACGAATGGAGCCACCAACCTCATAGGTTGGACTTGATTGACTTGTGTCTTTTTTCAACCTCACCTACTATGTAACCGAAATAGAAACCAGAACAATTGAGTGCTTTAATTTTCAGCTTTGAGCTTCCAGCCACCACCGTAATCTAAAATACTTGATCAGTCCTGGGTGGAGTCGCCCTTCAAATGAACCGCATGCCCAGCCGTTAGGTAGCATCTGCAGGGGGTTCTTCTTCTCGAAATCCCAACTTTGGACCGTTTCCAGGAAAGGAAAAGACCCCAGGGGAGGCAGAAAATAATGACCGCTCTCAATCGCATCGCCTGCCCATCCATCTTACGGCGAGTCCGCCGGGAATCGCCGTACGCAATACCGGTCATTTTTTTCTTCAGCGCGCGGCCGTTTGACGAATGGCCTGGCTCGCTCAAGTCCTCATTGATCTCCGTCTGATAAAAATGGAGAATCCATCATGTCCCCCCCCTCCGTCTCCGTCTCCCGCTGTGGCTCAGTAATACTTCACCGGCGACTGGATAGACGTCTGGGTATTCCGCGATTGGATTTACAGCCTGGCCCGCTGAAAAGGGGGAACCGGAGCCGTCGCGTTTCCAGCCTCTGATGTCATTTTCTGGTCTGGGAATATTTGTAGAATATCAGTGTGGACTCTGCAGGGCGGCTGGAGAATGTGGTCAACCAAGGCAATAGGAGACATTGGATCTGTAGCTCAGATATAAGTCTTCTCAGGGCAGGTGGCACTCTAGGAGGACATCAGCAAAGCTGCAAATGCATGTCCTGAGCTTGGTTCACATACGGGTGCGACCACGCGTGGGCGCGTTCCTGCGCATCGCGCGTAGAGCAGCCGTTCACTTCTATAGTTTGCCCTACGCATGGGAAACACGGAAAAGAAGCCCCTGACTCTTCCAAAAAACGCGTCTCATCGATCACATAGCTGACCACCCCTAAAACTTTTCTAGTTGTGTCAATTCCGTGTCATTCTTTTTGGAGGAGTTTTGAGTTTTGCCAGCAGGTGGCAGCATGGCACCTTGGTAAAGAGCACTCTGTAGATGAAGTGATTGCTTAGTTGGAGGGGTAGAACGGGCATCCCTGCACCCAAATTCAGGTTTCCGTATTTGGTAAATGCTGGAGATATAAACCTGATGAGAGTCTCTTTTCTTCTGTCTCTTGGAGTTTCTACTATTGAAGTCCCTGTGCTGAGTTCCTGGGTCTGTACAACTGATGTGCCCATCACAAAGTTGTTACCACCATCCCTGTGCTGAGTTTCTGGGTCTGTACACCTGCTGTGCCCATTATGAGGGGTTCCCACCATCCCTGTGCTTAGTTTCTGGGTCTGTACACCTACTGTGCCCATTATGAGGGGTTCCCACCATCCCTGTGCTGAGTTCCCGGGTCTGTACACCTGCTGTGCCCATTATGAGGGGTTCCCACCATCCCTGTGCTGAGTTCCCGGGTCTGTACACCCGCTGTGCCCATTATGAGGGGTTCCCACCATCTCTGTGCTGAGTTCCCAGGACTGTACACCTGCTGTGCCCATCACAAAGTTGTTCCCACCATCCCTGTTCTGAGGTCTGTACACCAGCTGTGCCCATTATGAGGGGTTCTCACCCTCCCTGTGCTGAGTTTCTGGGTCTGTACACCTGCTGTGCCCATTATGAGGGGTTCCCACCATCCCTGTGCTTAGTTTCTGGGTCTGTACACCTACTGTGCCCATTATGAGGGGTTCCCACCATCCCTGTGCTGAGTTCCCGGGTCTGTACACCTGCTGTGCCCATTATGAGGGGTTCCCACCCTCCCTGTGCTGAGTTCCCTGGTCTGTACACCTGCTGAGCCCATTATGAGGGGTTCCCACCATCCCTGTGCTGAGTTCCTGGGTCTGTACACCTGCTGAGCCCATTATGAGGGGTTCCACCATCCCTGTGCTGGGTTCCCGGGTCTGTACACTTGCTGTGCCCATTATGAGGGGTTCCCACCATCCCTGTGCCAAATTTGTATTTATTTTATATGAATGAATGAATGAATGAATGAATGAATAATTTGTATAGCGCTACAATGCGAACCGAATCGCCTCAAGGCGATATATATGATAAAGAAAGCATTAGGAGCAGGGGCGGACTGACAACTCATGGGGCCCCCGGGCAATAGGAGATTATGGGGCCCCCAGGCATGTTTCTTTTGGCTGAGAAGGTACTGGAGAGGTGAGGCATCTATAATTTTAGACCAAAAGAATGTCAGTAAGGGACATTTCAGAAACAGATGTAAAAAAACTAACAGATTTTTACATACTGTCCCTGGTTTTACTGAGGCTGGCAACCCTGATGGGGCCCCCTAGTGGCCTGGGGCCCTCGGGAAGTGCCCGAGTGGCCGAATGGTCAGTCCGCCCCTGAGTAGGAGTGTGGACACAAAAAAGTGGTTATGAAAAGACAAATCTTCCAGGTCAACTACACTTTTACACCAAATAAATCTGCTATAAGGCAACAAAATAAACTCACCTGTAAATAGAATTAATTATTATTATTATTCAGGAACATAATAATAACATTTGTTATTATTATTATTATCATTATACAGGATTTATATGGAGGGACAACAGTTGGACAGTACAGTTAGAATACAAATAATTCTTGTAGCATTAGGTCTTTCTAATACAATGCTTCCATAACTCCAGGAGAAATACTTTCCTCCACTAGGTGGCGCTCTAAAGTAATAAAAAGGAGCTCCAGAAATGCGTTGGAAATGCAAATATGTGGTCAGTGGCATGATCGGGAGCGAGCGATCCTACCAGCTGTTACAGAGAGTCATGCACATCACTGATAAAGTATATTAGCTGTAATCACATAGAATGTATTCACAGCTCGTCTCTTCCACAGCAATTACTATTCTTTCTCCCATTGACATTAATTTTACATTAAATATGTGGGCCTATCAATATGCAAAAAAAATGTATAAATTGCATAAAGAAGACATCAATTTTTGTACACTAAGCCGCTTGCTTTGCTGACGTCACTGGATTTTAATGATATTATATGTACTGCTTATATGGGGCCCCTGAGAAAATTCATTTCGTTTTCCGTTAAAATTTGTTATATTCGTTCATTCGTTATCGTACGAATGATTCGCTAAAAATTTTATCGAATCGAACGAATATGAAAAACAACGAAAATCCGAAATAGCCAAAATAGAAACAACGAAACTACGAATGAAGAAAATCCGAAAAACGAAAACAGGAACAACGAAAATCAAAATGAACGAAAAAATTCGTACATTCGTAACTTTTTTTTTTTTTGTTGAATTGGTAATTTTCCGTGTCCCTTACAATGGCGCTGCTTAACGTGCCTCGAATGGATTGAACGAAAAAATTCGTACATTCGTAACTTTTTTTTCCGATTCGTAATTTTCCGTGTCTCTTACAATGTAATAATAGCATACACATTACATAAAATGATGAATTATGCTCCGATTACGAATCTACGAAAACAATGTTACGAAAGTATGAATAAATCAATCTAACGGAAGTACGAATGTAACTAAATCTACTAAAATACGAATGCGTCCGAATTTCGAATAAACGAAAATTAAACTAACGGAAAAACGAATCAACGAAAAAATAACTCTTACGAAAATACGAATCGTTACGAATACGAACACCGACGACTTACGAAATTACGAATCGTTACGAATCAACGGAAACGAACAGAAACGAAACGAAAAATAAACAAATTTTTCTATTGTGCACATGTCTACACATTATTAACCACTTCTGCCCCGAAAGAATTTACCCCCCCTTCCTGACCAGAGCACTTTTTGCGATTCGGCGCTGCGTCGCTTTAACTGATAATTGCGTGGTCGTGCAACGTTGTACCCAAACAAAATTTACCTCCTTTTTTTCCCACAATTTTGGTGGTATTTGATCACCCTTGACGGTTTTTTTTTTTTTTTGCGCTATAAACAAAAAAAGAGCGACAATTTTGAAAAAAAAAATGCATATTTTTTTACATTTTGCTATAATAAATATCCCTCAAAAATATTTAAAAAAATTTAGGCCAATGTATAATTAACAAAAAAAGAGCGACAATTTAAAAAAAAAAATTAAAAAACACATATTTTTTGAAATTTTGCTATAATAAATATGTATCCCTCAAAAATATTTAAAAAAATTTAGGCCGATGTATATTCTTCTACATATTTTTGGTAAAAAAAAATCGCAATAAGCGTATATTAATCAATTTGCGCAAAAGTTACAGCGTCTACAAAATAGGGGATAGATTTATAGCATTTTTATTATTATTATTTGTTTTATTAGTAATGGCGGCGAACTGCGATTTTTATCGTGACTGCGACATTATGGCGGACACATCGGCCATTTTTGACACATTTTTTGGAACCATTGGCATTAATACAGCGATCAGTGCGAATTAAAAATGCATTGATTACTGTAAAAATGTCACTGGCAGTGAAGGGGTTAACACTAGGGGGGCGGTGAAGGGGTTACCTATGTTCCCTGGGAGGTGATTCTAACTGAAGGGGGAGGGGACTAACTACAGGAAGTGACAGATTCTAGCTAATAGGAACACACGATCTGTCACTCCTGTCAGAACAGATCGTCCCTGTTCTGTGTCTCCTGATCGCGATCGCTCGAGGCCGGCGGTCATCGCGACCGTCGGCCACGAGCATTGGCACCCTGCTGTGCAGCGGGCACGCGCCTGCTATCCGTGCCCTGCGAGATCACATACGGTAACGTGGTTTTGCGCAGGGAAGCCAACCTGCCGCAGTAAAACTGCAGCGGCTGGTCTGGAAGCGGTTAAGGAGCAGCCCTATTTTTCAAACTTGTTGTTTAAATTATTTTTTTTTGCTAGAAAATTACTTAGAACCCCCCATACATTATATATATATTTTTTCAGATACCCTAGAGAATAAAATGGCGGTCATTGCAATACTTTATGTCACATCGTACTTGCGCAGCGGTCTTACAAGCGCAATTTTTTAGGGGAAATTATTATTTTTTTTAATTAAAAAAATAAGACAACAATTTATTTCTATATTGCGAAAGATAATGTTACGCCGAGTAAATTGATACCCAACATGTCACGCTTCAAAATTACGCCCGCTCGTGGTAATAGCGACAAACTTTAACCCTTAAAAATTTCCACAACGTTAAAAAAATTCTACAGGTTACCAGTTTTGAGTTACGGTTGAAGTCTAGGGCTAGAATTATTGCTCTCGCTCTTACGATCATGGCGATACCTCACATGTGTGGTTTGAACACCGTTTTCATATGCGGGCGCGACTTACGTATGCGTTCGCTTTTACGCGCGAGCTCGGCGGGTATGGGGGCGCTTTAAATTTTATTTTTTTTCTTATTAATTTTACTTTTTTTTTTTTACACTGTCTTTTAAAAAAATAAATAAAATAGGTCACTTTTATTCCTATTACTGTACAAGGAATGTAAACATTGTAAAAGAAAATTAAAAAGGATGACAGGACCTCTTTAATGTGAGATCTGGGGGTTAAAAAGACCTCAGATCTCACATTTACACTTAAAAACAATAAAAAAATCTAAAAAAAGTTTTTTTTTTTTTCAATTATTATTATACAGGATTTATATAGAGCCAACAGTTTACGCAGCGCTTTACAATATAAAAGGGAGACAATACTGTTATAATACAATAAAATACAAAAGGATTAAGAGGGCCCTGCTCAGAAGAGCTTACAATCTAATAGGCCTTTAAGACTATTGGGCTGAAGTGACGTTAGACGTCGCTTCCGTCATCCAATGGTTTGGAGCCGAGCCGGGGGCCATCTTTCCCTCACTTGACACCATGCCTCAGAGGGGAAAGGACCCGATCGCCTCCGCCGCTATCGACGGCTCCGGTGAGAGACAACCGGGGAGGGGCTGGAGGGGGGGGAACCGCTAGCGCCGCCAATAAAAGTGATTTTGCGGCGCATCCGCCGCAGAGACCACTTTTATCTGAAAGCGCCCGCTGTTTAAAAAGATACTGGTATTCAACATCAAACGGCCACCGTATAATAATGGCGGGCGGTCTGTACGTAGTTAATACAACCCTGTAATCATTAATACATCATTAAATGTATTGCAAGCAGTGTATATACCTTAATGTCCTGGTATCAGCCTATTACAGTCCCTGTACAGCAGAACTGGAGCACAAGAGGAAGAAGCAGCACAAGGAGCCAATCAGTTCATGTTCTGCCAAGAAGGATTTAGAAAGGAGGAGAGAGCAGAGTGACAGAGAAATGAGCTTATGCCACTTCTCCTTTCACTGTCCAGTCACCGGTTGGGGGCTTGTCCGGGATCACTTGAGTTTAGAGGAAGTGGGTTGAACGGTGCTGCTGACCAACAGACTGAAGACATCTAGTGGCGGACAGAAGTACTGCAAGGGAAAGCTCAGAAATGAAGCTGAATGTTGCAGTAAAAGCCGGTTTTATTACTATATCTTTTAATGGGCTGTTCATTTCTATCTTATTTATTTTTTTTGGCCGGAGTTCAGCTTTAAAGCCTCTGGGAGGTTCTGGTGATTGGGTTTATATCTATGTAAGGAGGTTAATTGAGCCGCCTTGTGCTGGAATTGTGTTTCTGACGGGTCCCCTTTTTTTTCTCTTTTTGCTGATCCATCCAAGTGTCTGAAATGCATGAAAATGTGTCTTTCCCCCCGTGAAGTATTGATTGTCTGTCGGCTTCTTCTACCTGAAATAATGGAAGAATGACCCGAGGCAGGGATATAATGAGCGGGAACCCTATCACAGAAAATATTCGGTGGTCAGTTCACGAGGCCACATTGAAATCTTACATGATATTTAATTTTGATATGCTTGATAGTGCACTAAGAATTTATAACGAGCGAAACATGTCATGAATACATATGCAAAGTGCAGGTGCAGATTCGTGACCCAAATAGCTGAAACAGCATAACACATGTGTAATAAATACAAGCGAAAAATGTATTTATTGCAGCAGGAAACACTATGCCGCAGATTTTTTGACACCTACTTACCACGTATCAAATTACTACTACTAAAAAGTAAAACTCCAGCCAGGAACGTGATACGAATAATTAGCCCATTATAATAATAAAATCATTTTTTGCTGCAATATTCACCTTCAACCCAGAGATTTCTCCTTCAGTACTGTTCCCTGCCACTAGATCTCCTCAGTCTGATGGCTGGTATCATTCCAAAATTCCTGAAATATTCAGCTTCAATACAGAAATTTCCCCTTCAGTACTTTTTTCTGACACTAGATGTCCTCACTCTGATAGCTAGCATCGTTCTGCAATACTCACCTTCAACCTGTAGTACTGTTCCCTGCCACTAGATGTCCTCACTCTGATATCTAGCATCATTCTACAATTCCTACAATACTCGCCTTCAACCTGTAGTACTGTTCCCTGCCACTAGATGTCCTCACTCTGATAGCTAGCATCATTCTACAATTCCTACAATACTCACCTTCAACCTGTAGTGTTGTTCCCTGCCACTAGATGTCCTCACTCTGATAGCTAGCATCATTCTGCAATTTCTGCAATACTCACCTTCAACCTGTAGTACTGTTCCCTGCCACTAGATGTCCTCAGTCTGATGGCTGGTATCATTCCAAAAGTCCTGCAATATTTAGCTTCAATCCAGAAATTTAGTACTTTTTTCTGCCATTAGATGTCCTCACTCTGATAGCTAGCATCGTTCTGAAATTTCTGCAATACTCACCTTCAACCTGTAGTACTGTTCCCTGCCACTAGATGTCCTCACTCTGATAGCTAGCATCATTCTACAATTCCTACAATACTCTCCTTCAACCTGTAGTACTGTTCCCTGCCACTAGATGTCCTCACTCTGCTAGCTAGCATCATTCTACAATGCCTACAATACTCACCTTCAACCTGTATTGCTGTTCCCTGCCACTAGATGTCCTCACTCTGATAGCTAGCATCATTCTACAATTCCTACAATATTCACCTTCAACCTGTAGTGTTGTTCCCTGCCACTAGATGTCCTCACTCTGATAGCTAGCATCATTCTACAATTCCTACAATACTCACCTTCAACCTGTAGTTCTGTTCCCTGCCACTAGATGTCCCCACTCTGATAGCTAGCATCGTTCTGCAATTTCTGCAATACTCATCTTCAACCTGTAGTACTGTTCCCTGCCACTAGATGTCCTCAGTCTGATGGCTGGTATCATTCCAAAAGTCCTGCAATATTTAGCTTCAATCCAGAAATTTCCCCTTAGTACTTTTTTCTGCCATTAGATGTCCTCACTCTGATAGCTAGCATCGTTCTGAAATTTCTGCAATACTCACCTTCAACCTGTAGTACTGTTCCCTGCCACTAGATGTCCTCACTCTGCTAGCTAGGATCATTCTACAATTCCTACAATACTCACCTTCAACCTGTAGTGCGGTTCCCTGCCACTAGATGTCCTCACTCTTATAGCTAGCATCATTCTACAATTCCTACAATACTCACCTTCAACCTGTAGTACTGTTCCCTGCCACTAGATGTCCTCACTCTGCTAGCTAGGATCATTCTACAATTCCTACAATACTCACCTTCAACCTGTAGTGCTGTTCCCTGCCACTAGATGTCCTCACTCTGATAGCTAGCATCATTCTACAATTCCTACAATATTCACCTTCAACCTGTAGTGCTGCTCCCTGCCACTAGATGTCCTCAGTCTAATTGTTGGTATCATTCCACAATTCCTACAATACCCACCTTCAATCCAGAGACTTCCATACAGTCCTTTTTTTTCTGCCACTAGATGTCTTAAATCTGATATCTAGCATCATTCAATCCCAGGTTGTCCCGGACCAGCCCCCAACCTGTGACTGGACAGTGATAGGAGAAGCAGCACAATAATGAGCTCATCTCTTTGTCTATTTTTTACATATACCCAGGGTGCATCCATGATGCCTATGTTTTAAAAAAAATGTCCTAATTCTGATAACAGCATTATTCCACAAGTCCTACAATATTCAGCTTCAATCCAGAGATTTCCCTTACAGTACTGTTTTTGGCCACTAGATGTCCTCACTCTGATGGCCAGCATCATTCCACAAATCCAGCAATGTTCAGCTTCAATCCAGAGATATCCCTTACTGTATTATTTTCTGCCACTAGATGTCCTCAGTCTGATGGATGGTATCATTCCACAATTCCTGCAATATTCAGCTTCAATCCAGAGATTTCCAATGCAGTACCTTTTCTGCCTTTAGATGTCCTCAGTCATCATTCTACAATTCCTGCAATACCCACTTTCAATCCAGAGATATCCCTTACTGTATTGTTTTCTGCCAATAGATGCCCTCAGTCTGATATCCAGGATCATTCAATCCCAGGTTGTCCCGGACCAGCCCCCAACCTGTGACTGGGCAGTGATAGGAGAAGCAGCACAATGATGAGCTCATCTCTTTGTCAATTTTTTTACATATACCCAGGGTGCAACTATGGTGCCTAGGGGTCTATGTATAAAAAAATAAATTGTTGGACAAATGTCACAAGCCTTTGTCTAACTGGGACGAAATGTGACCATATTTTGCTTAATAAATTGATTTCCTATGTTCATCAGCTCCATCTAGTGGCCATAATGATATTTGTTTTCCTGAAATACCTCAGTCTGGGAATAAACTGCATTATGGCCACTAGATGGAGTTGGCAATCATAGGAAATCAATATATTAAGTAAAATATGGATACATTTAACCTCAGGTAGAGGAATGCTTGTGACATTCGTCCAACAAAGGTTTTATAACTAGACCCCTTAGTGTACACAGCAAGTTGTGCTTCCTTTTTTAAAGAGAATTCCAAACATAATGCATGCTTGTTGGTAACCTGTGGCAAACTGACTAATCCACAGCCGTTTTCAGTTTCAGAAAGCCAGCGTGTTTGCTTTAAGCCTGACGACACTTTGGAATTGGCAGAGTCACCAGGATGTGTAGCCCAGCCACTTCCCGTACTGGGTGCCACCTCGCTAGCGGGTGAGGTTCTGCTCTGCTCTGGGCAAGCAAAAGGAGCATTGCACATCAGGGGACATTGCGTTTGTGAGGGAGCAATGTTATAGGAGATAGTAAGCAATGGATGGGATTGCTTATGTGACATGACCTTAAAGCGCGCCACCTACTGATTGCAAGTGGTAAATATTCACAAACTATATTTCAAATCACCTAAATAAAAAATAAGTAACATTTTTTATTGGGGATCATCGTGGGTTGGTGCTTTGTTACTGCTCCAAAGAGGAGCAAGACAAGAGCATGTCTTCTATTAAACAACACGGGGCTGCAGCGTGTCCGTCTATCTCATCTCAGAAGATCGGAGGTGTGATCTTGCCTAACGAGACGGCACACCAGCAGTTCAGTGACAGCATCGTGCTGGTTTTCCTGCTTCCCCATAATTGATGCTGCTGATCTCCATATGGGCCGCTGCCTGCCAGACGCTTGGTTGGCCAAGCTGCTCCTAATAGCCGTCTTTGCCTGTGGCTTGGGTATCAGCAGACCTCTCTATGTCCGGTGACAAGCCGTGATGGAGCTGAGAGTGCGCCAGGGAGATTAACCTAGACATCTCGTCTCCCCCCCCCCCCCGCCTGTGCACCAGCGCTCCCTGGGGACGCTCCATCCGCTCTGCCAAGTGGCAGGAGTCTTCAGGATCTACTTGGATGAGCGTAGACAGGCCGGGGGCCCCCCCGGGAGGGTGGCAGTCACAGGAAATCGGGCCTGACGGATGGAAGGGGGGGAGTCCCTTCGCTGTCATGGCGCATCAATGGGGCTGCTTGTCCCATCCCAAGGTGGCTGAAATCAGCAGGCTTGTCAACCAGACGGGCACCGTGCCCCGAAGAACAAGACGGACACTTGTAACGCGTGTCAGGGTAATGCGAGGCAGCTTATCCATTTTAACGTCTAAATCACATCGTGCTTGGCTTCTTTCGCAACGCCGTTGTGGTTTGAGGCGGAAAATGGCATTTGTGTTTGCTATAAAGGTGTTATCAGTGTACCTGCAACCAACTCCAGACTCCCAGGGCAGGAGGAGTACGTTTCTTGGCAGGAATTGGGTGCCAGGTTAGTGGAGATGTCACCTACAGTTTCCAACTTGCCCTGAACTAGACTGGTCAAACAGATTTGTGTTTTAAGGACTTCGGCCCATCTTTAGGGACCAAAGATTTTTGGTGGGGGGAGTATGTAGCCAGGTGCTAAACTACAGAAACATGGAGACATTTCCAGCTTTACATGTCCCTGGAAACTGCCCCGGTTTTCAATACCAACCAACTAAAATACATATTTTCTTTTTAATGCCTTCCCACCCACTCGCCATGGCCCTGTAACTGAGGCCCAAGGGGGATGCCCGATAACGTGACTTCTGAGATTGGTTGTCGCAGTGGTCACATTATCGGGAACCCATCTCTCGTCAACTCCCAATGATAACCCATTAGTGACAGCTTAGTCACTTGATGGGATTGCGATCTTAGCACAGAAACCTCAGCCACCATGGATGCATAAGGGTGGCTTGTGGGCACCTTCTTGGTTGGCAGGAGGATAGGAAGGCAAAACTACTCCTTTAGGCCCCTCCCCATAACCCAGCTGCTTATCCTATCTAAAGCCCTGCCCCTTTGAAGCAGCGGGTTCCATATCTTGCACTGAGCAGCACTAAAAAGCCTGAAGCACATGCATTCATGTTGAATAAAGGAAATCCATTCTAGTTTTTCCATATACATTTGTGTATTGTAAGATTATGGGGTTGATTTATTAAGAATTTGCCTAGCCATTCACTCAGTGAAAGTGCATGTACAGTTGTTTGGTTAGAATGGGGTTAAAAAAAAAAAACGACTGCAAACAGCCTAAATCTTGTGCTGTTTAAAATAATTGATTTAAATTGAAAATATCACATTTGGCCACTAGATGGAGCTAAATGTTATAGGAAATTCCTATAATACTTAGGCCAGTCCCTTGGCCAAATTTAAAGGAGAAAATACTGCATTAGGCCACTGGATGGGGCTATGTGTTATAGGAAATTCCTATGATATTTAGCTCCATCTAGTGACCAAATATGATATTTTGGGCACAAGTGGCTGCACAAGTGGCTGCATTTGATGGGCACAAGTGGCTGCATTTGATGGGCACAGTGGCTGCGTTTGATGGGCACAATGGCTGTGTATGATGGGCACAAGTGGCTGCGTATGATGGGCACAGGTGGCTGCATTTGATGGGCACAAGTGGCTGCATTTGATGGGCACAAGTGGCTGCATATGATGGGCACAAATGGCTGCATTTGACAGGCACAAGTGGCTGCATTTGATGGGCACAGGTGGCTGCATTTGATGGGCACAAGTGGCTGTATTTGATGGGCACAAGTGGCTGCATTCGATGGGCACAAGTGGCTGCATATGATGGCCACAAGTGGCTGCATTTGATGGGCACAAGTGGCTGCATTTGATGGGCACAAGTGGCTGCGTATGATGGGCACAAGTGGCTGCATTTAAATTTAAAGGAGAAAATACTGCATTAGGCCACTGGATGGGGCTATATGTTATAGGAAATTCCTATGATATTTAGCTCCATCTAGTGGCCAAATATGATATTTTGGGCACAAGTGGCTGCACAAGTGGCTACATTTGATGGGCACAAGTGGCTGCACATACTTGGCACAAGTGGCTGCATTTGATGGGCACAGTGGCTGCATTTGATGGGCACAGTGGCTGCGTTTGATGGGCACAATGGCTGTGTATGATGGCCACAAGTGGCTGTATTTGACGGGCACAAGTGGCTGCATTTGATGGGCACAAGTGGCTGCATTTGATGGGCACAAGTGGCTGCATATGATGGGCACAGTGGCTGCATATGATGGGCACAGTGGCTGCATTTGATGGCACAGTGGCTGCATGTGATGGGCACACGTGGCTGCATTTGATGGGCACAAGTGGCTGCATATGATAGCCACAAGTGGCTGTATTTGACGGGCACAAGTGGCTGCATTTGATGGGCACAGTGGCTGCATTTGATGGGCACAAGTGGCTGCATATGATGGGCGCAAGTGGCTGCATATGATGGGCACAGTGGCTGCATATGATGGGCACAGTGGCTGCATATGATGGGCAGAAGTGGCTGCATTTGATGAGCACAGTGGCTGCATTTGATGGGCACAGTGGCTGAATATGATGGGCAGAAGTGGCTGCATATGATGGGCGCAGTGGCTGCATATGATGGGTGCAAGTGGCTGCATATGATGGGCGCAAGTGGCTGCATATCATGGGCGCAAGTGGCTGCGTTTGATGGGCACAATGGCTGCAATTGATGGGCACAGTGGCTGCATTTGATGGGCACAGTGAGGCTGCAGTATTTTTCACCCCCCCAAAAAAAAATTTGAGCAATAGCCGCCACCGCGAGTCACAGATCCCAGTGCAGCATGGAAATGAATTTTGTCCACTAAGACACTGGTTTATCGCGCGATCTCAACAATTTTTGAAATGGATGCTGCACGTACTACCTAATATAAAAACTGCCACTAGAGGGAGCCTCTGAAATATTTCAAATATTATCACATACAACAATGTAACGCACAGCCAATGCTGCAATGATAGTGAAATGATGTTACGCTTTCCTAGAAATGAAGGATCAGAAAGATTGGGGTTCAGCCTTCAGAATCTTGGGGGGGGTCATGACCTTCTATATTTAGACGCGCAATTTTTCTCTGCAACTGGCGCTATTCCTGTTTGAAGGCGTTTGAAAGTTTCATGGCCCCCCCACCCCCAACACCCCCTCCTTCTTCCCCTAACAAAGACGTAGTTTCGCAGTCACTGTCCGTGAACGCCGCAGAATTGCCTGTCTTCTAATGACGGGAGATTAAAGCGTTTTCTGGAGGCGGTGTATATTTAACGAGGACTGTTTGAAATGTGACACAAATGACGGTTACGGAGGAATTACCGCGGTCTGGTGTGCTGATCCCACATGATAATGTCGCAATAAATAAGCATTAACTAATGCCTTCAATTAATTTCTGCAGCAGAACACATCACATCCGCATTAATACCTAATGAGCCCGTCGCCTCGATTATATTGCGGGGTAATCTGTCAGCGGCGGCGGCGGCAATAGCTCATAGTTATGCAGTCTGCAAGGCCGTCGTCTCCGCCGTCGGATTGATATATTTTTTTTCTGTCGCTGACGGGGATTGCGCGCCAAAGATGATGGAGAAAGGATTTAACCCCCGACTGACCGGGGCTATAGGGGGTGGTGGGGGGGGTGGTCCTGAACGCTTGGGGCTCATTCACAATGGCAGCGTTGGGTATACATTGCCCAACGCAGTTCCCATGCAAGAATGGCGCAATCTTCTCTATATTCTAAGGGTCCTTCTCTGAGCTGGCCGCTCAGCTGTCGGCTAATTGCCATTCCTATCTCTCTATAGTTACTCAGCTGTTGATGATATCCTGCTCGTTAGTCCTGCCTACTTAAGCCGTCCAGTCCAGAGGAGCTCCGCCTTCGCCTTGGTCAACATCACAGAAACTATCGCCTGCGATCCTGTTCAAGACTTGCTTTGCTGGCATCCCTTCTGGCTCCAGATCCCGCTTGCTGTTCCACTACATCGATCCCTGACTTCTGGCTTGGCTGACTATCCGTTCCGGTTCCTGAACTCTGGCTATGTTTTGACTACGTTTGTTCTTTTTACTTTTATTATTAACCACCTGATTACTTTGCACTTAAACCCCCCTCATGACCAGACCAATTTTCAGCTTTCGGCGCTGACGCACTTGGAATGACAATTGCGCGCTCATACAACACTGTACCCAAATGAAATTTTTATCATTTTTTTCCCACAAATAGAGATTTCTTTTGGTGGTATTTAATCACAGCTGGGGTTTTTATTTTTTGCTAAACAAACAAAAAAAGATGGAAAATTAAAAAAAAAAAAAAAAAAATCATGTTTAATAGTTTGTTATAAAATTTTGCAAACAGGTAATTTTTCTGCTTCATTGATATGCGCTGATGAGGCGGCACTGGTGGGGACAGATAAGTCGGTACTGATGGGGACAGCAAAGATGGCACTGATGGGCACGGATGGGTAGCACGGATGGGTGGCACTGATGGGTGGCATTGATGGGTGGCACTGATGGGCACTGATGGGTGGCACTGATGGGCACTGATGGGTGGCACTGATGGGCACTGGTAGGCGGCACTGATGGGCACTGGTAGGTGACACAGATGAGCACTGGCAGGTGACACTGATGTGCAGCACTGGCACTGTGGGCACTGAGAGATGGCACTGTGGGCACTGAGAGATGGCAGTGTGGGCACTGGTAGGGGAACTTTAATGGGGCAAAGGTGGGCACAATCTATTGGGCACATTGCTGGGCACATTGCAGTGAGAGGGACTGATGTCCCTCTCACTGCCGCCGGTGATCGGCTTTTTTTTTTTTCTCCTCGCGCTGTCAGCGCGAGGAGGAAAAAAAGCCGATTACCGGCTCTGTTAGTATCACATGATCAGCTGTCATTGGCTGACAGCTGATCACGTGGTAAGGGGTCGGGATCGACCCCTTACTCGGATCTGTGATCCAGCGAGTCTCACAGACCCGCTGATCACAGAGCGCGCCCTTCAGGGGGCGCGCAGGCAGCTCGTGCCCGGGACGACGTCAATAGACGTCGTCCCGGCACAATAGATCCGCGCTGTAGCCGTCATTTGGCTATAGCGCGGGTCTATAGTGGTTAAACAAGTGTGATTTAACTGTAGGTCTGTCTCGGCCTCATTTCATGGTTTCTGATAGACATGCCACGATTACCCGAAACGCATCCTGCCCTGTTGTAATATGTCGCAACGCGTTGCACTGTGTGTTAAAAAAAAAAAAAAAGGAGGGTTTAACCACTTTCCGACCAGCCGCCGTCATTACACTGCCGCAGGTTGGCACTGCTGGGCGAATCGCCGTAGCTGTACATCGGCCGCTTTGAGAGCGATAGAGGGGTGGCGTGATGTCCGCCGCCCGCCCGCCCGCCCGCCCGCCCGCGATCGCTCCACAGAGAGCCAGAATGGGGATCTGTCAATGTAAACAAGACAGATCCCCGTTCTGACAGGGGAGGAGAGAGAGAGATCTGCTGTTCCTAGTGATCAGGAACAGCGATCTCTCTCCTCCTCCAGTCAGTCCCATCCCACCACAGTTAGAAACACCTCCCAGGGAATACATTTAACCCCTTAATCGCCCCCTAGTGTTAACCCCTTCCCTGCCAGTGACATTTATACAGCTTTTTTTTTAGCTCTGATCGCTGTATAAATGTCACTGGTCCCAAAAAGAGTGTCAAAGGTGTCCGATCTGTCCGCCGCAATGTCGCAGTCCCGTTAAAAATCACTGATCACCGCCATTACTAGTAAAAAAAAAAGTAATAAAAAAATGCCACAAATCTAACCCTTAAACGTGTTAGAAAAAATATTGGTGCGCAAATACCGTGCGGGATAAAAAGTTTCAACAACCGCCATTGTATTCTCTAGGGTCTTTGCTAAAAAAACATATATAATGTTTGGGGGGCGCTCTATGGAATTTTCTAGCAAAAAAAAAAAAGATGATTTTATATGTAGGGGAGAAATGTCAGAATTACCCTATGTGGCAAGTGGTTAAGCCGCATTCACATCTGAGCGTTCACGGGTGGCGCGCAAAATGCGTTTTCGCTCTTGCTAAGCCGCTCGTTGTTCATGGCAGCTAAATCGCTGTGAGCAGATGTGAATTTTCGCGTGCGCAAATATACGTCAAAACGCGCGGTTAAAAAAAAAACGCGCAAAAGCTCGATGTTATGCATGTGCTAATGTGCGCACTATGCGAATACGCACCGTTTAGGCTGCATTCAAACCTGAGCGTTCACGGGAAAATGCGGGGAAAAACGCGCGTGACGCTTGCCGAGACAATCATTGTGCAGGTAGCTGAAACGCTGTGAGCAGATGTGAATTTTCACGTGCGGAAATACGTCAAAAGCGCGGTTAAAAGAAAAAAGTGCAAAAGCTCGATGTTATGCATGCGCTAATGTGCGCACTATACGAATACGCACCGTTTTAGGCTGCATTCACACCTGAGCGTTCACGGAACGCGTGCAAAATGACGCGTCGCGCTTGCTGAGCCAATCATTGTACAGGTAGCTGAAACGCTGCGAGCAGACGTGTATTTTCACTGGCGACAAAAGGCGCCGTTAAAAAAAAAGCTTGCGTGTACACATTTAAATGAATAGACTGTCGCCTGCATAAAGTGTGAATATTGGCAAAAAAAAAAAAAACGCTTGAAAAAAATAAAATAAAAACGCTCGCAAAGAATAAAAAATTAATAAAAATAAGATCTACAGAGCTATTCCTCGTGTGAAACTGCCTTTGCATTCATTCTGTGCGAATGCCGGAAAAAAATCGGATGCTACCAGTCCATTTTCTCTCCATGGCGAATGTTCTTTAGTCCTAAGAATTGCGTTAATGAAGAAAATATTTTGGCCACTAGATGGCGATGACAAACATTGTAAATACGTATTTATCAACACCATCTCTATCTAGTGGCTAATATTTTCCTGGGTATTTTTTTCTTTTTTTTTTTTTCCCTGGGTATTCTGTATGAATGAAAAAAAAAAACATTCATCCTGGCCAGAAAAAAAAAAACGTCTAATAACATTCCTTTTGCTTTTTTTTTGCCACCCTCGTTCGCACAGAACGAATGTACTTGCAGTTTCACAGTGTTCGTTAGGAAAAGATAGCATTTTGGCCACTAGATGGCGATGACAATCATTGTAAATAAGGATTAATAATAGCTCCATCTAGTGGCCATAAAGGGGTATTTTCCTGATTCGCTCTTTTCTCTATGAATGGGTAACATTCGACCTGGAGAGAACATAGCCCGGTAACGTTCTATTTTGCTGGCACGGAACAAATGTACGTGCAGATTTGTTATAAATACACCCCCCCCCCCCCCTGTATAGATGTAAAAATGACCACAGGCTGCAGTTCTCTTTAAATAAGACACGTCTGTCACCATTCAGATTATGTGTCCCCCGGTTTGTAGTTTGAACTGATGATAGATGGTCATTTCATCGACATGAGACTGTCATCATTATATATGTATGAATATTATTACCAGAATGAAGCAGATGTTCGGCAGGCGCTGTCAAGGTCACCGGCTGGTAATATAAGAAGAGAGAATAATATTCCAGCCGTCTGATTGGATTACAGGTGTGCGGATCTCGTCTATAGGGTGAGGAAGGCATCACATAATACATAAGAGCAATGAATGGAGATCAACATTTCATTATAAAAGTTGAATTTTCAATGTTATATTTCATTATAATAAATAATTATAAATAAAATATATATATTTTTTATTAATATTAGAATACATATTTAAATACTCTATTATAATAAATAATAATAATCAATTATTATTATTATACAATATATTATCATTTTAAATATATCATATCATTTATATAATTAATATAAATATTATAAATAAACATTTATTTAAATATTTTGTTTATTATATTTATATAATATAAACAAATAGTTAAATAAATATAATAATGTATTAAAAATAAATATATTATATTTGTTTTTAAATAAAATTTATATTTCAGTATAAATGTTTTTTAATAATATTAGAATACATATTTAAATACTCTATTATAATAAATAATAATCATCAATTATTATTATTATACAGTATATTATCATTTTAAATATATCATATCACTTATATAATTAATATAAATATTATAAATACATATTTATTTAAATATTTTGTTTATTATATTTATATAATATAAACAAATAGTTAAATAAATATAATAATGTATTAAAAATAAATATATTATATTTGTTTTTAAATAAAATTCATATTTCAGTATAAATGTTTTTTTAATAATATTAGAATACATATTTAAATACTCTATTATAATAAATTATTATTATTATACAGTATATTATCATTTTAAATATATCATATCATTTATATAATTAATATAAATATTATAAATAAATATTTATTTAAATATTTTTGTTTATTATATTTATATAATATAAACAAATAGTTAAATAAATATAATAATGTATTAAAAATAAATATATTATATTTGTTTTTAAATACAATTTATATTTCAGTATAAATGTTTTTTTTAATAATATTAGAATACATATTTAAATAATCTATTATAATACATAATAATAATCAATTATTATTATTATTATACAGTATATTATCATTTTAAATATATCATATCATTTATATAATTAATATAAATATTATAAATAAATATTTATTTAAATATTTTGTTTATTATATTTATATAATATAAACAAATAGTTAAATAAATATAATAATGTATTACAAATAAATATATTATATTTGTTTTTAAATAACATTTATATTTCAGTATAAATGTTTTTTTTTAATAATATTAGAATACATATTTAAATACTCTATTATAATAAATAATAATAATCAATTATTATTATTATACAGTATATTATCATTTTAAATATATCATTTATATAATTAATATAAATATTATAAATAAATATTTATTTAAATATTTTGTTTATTATATTTATATAATATAAACAAATAGTTAAATAAATATAATAATGTATTAAAAATAAATATATTATATTTGTTTTTAAATAAAATTTATATTTCAGTATAAATGTTTTTTAATAATATTAGAATACATATTTAAATACTCTATTAAAATAAATAATAATAATCAATTATTATTATTATACAGTATATTATCATTTTAAATATATCATATAATTTATGTAATTAATATAAATATTATAAATAAATATTTATTTAAATATTTTCTTTATTATATTTATATAATATAAACAAATAGTTAAATATATATAATAATGTATTAAAAATAAATATATTATATTTGTTTTTAAATAACATTTTTATTTCAGTATAAATGTTTTTTCATAATATTAGAATACATCTTTAAATACTCTATTATAATAAATAATAATAATCAATTATTATTATTATTATTATACAGTATATTATCATTTTAAATATATCATATAATTTATATAATAAATATACATATTATAAATAAATATTTATTTAAATATTTTGTTTATTATATTTATATAATATAAACAAATAGTTAAATAAATATAATAATGTATTAAAAATAAATATATTATATTTGTTTTTAAATAAAATTTATATTTCAGTATAAATGTTTTTTAATAATATTAGAATACATATTTGAATACTCTATTATAATAAATAATAATAATCAATTATTATTATACAGTATATTATCATTTTAAATATATCATATCATTTATATAATTAATATAAATATTATAAATAAATATTTATTTAAATATTTTGTTTATTATATTTATATAATATAAACACATAGTTAAATAAATATAATAATGTATTAAAAATAAATATATTATATTTGTATTTAAATACAATTTATATTTCAGTACAAAGGTAATAAACACTGATTTTAATCTTTTTTTGTAAACATTTATACCAACACAATATATTTTAAAACAAATATTTACAGCAGATATCACTTTTTTTGATCCTCTCGGTAAAATTTCAAACACATTCTGGAGATGAAGTTTGCAGGAAGATATATTTCCCCAAAAATGGATTAAAATCCATCCAAGAAAATATATAAAAATGAATAATTGGATGTTTTGGATCCCAGAACAATGACACACTGACAGTCGGGGATCCAGAACAATGACACACTGACACTTGGGGGTCCCAGAACAATGACACACCGACACTTGTGGGTCCAGAACAATGACACACTGACACTTGGGGGTCCAGAACAATGACACACTGACACTTGGGGGTCCAGAACAATGACACACTGACACTTGGGGGTCCAGAACAATGACACACTGACACTCGGGGATCCAGAACAATGACACACTGACAGTCGGGGATCCAGAACAATGACACACTGACACTTGGGGGTCCAGAACAATGACACACTGACACTTGGAGGTCCAGAACAATGACACACTGACACTTGTGGGTCCAGAACAATGACACACTGACACTTGGGGGTCCAGAACAATGACACACTGACACTTGGGGGTCCCAGAACAATGACACACCGACACTTGGGGGTCCAGAACAATGACAAACTGACACTTGGGGGTCCCAGAACAATGACACACCGACACTTGGGGGTCCAGAACAGTGACACCCTGACACTTGGGGGTCCCAAAACAATGACACAATGACACTTGGGGGTCCAGAACAAGGACACACTGACACTTGGGAGTCCAGAACAAGGACGCACTGACACTTGGGGGGTCCAGATCAATGACACACTGACACTTGGGGGGTCCAGATCAATGACACACTGACACTTGGGAGTCCAGAACAAGGACGCACTGACACTTGGGGGGTCCAGATCAATGACACACTGACACTTGGGGGTCCAGAACAATGACACACTGACACTTGGGGGTCCCAGAACAATGACACACTGACACTTGGGGGTCCAGAACAATGACACACTGACACTTGGGGGTCCCAGAACAATGACACACTGACACTTGGGGGTCCAGAACAATGACACACTGACACTTGGGGGTCCCAGAACAATGACACACTGACAGTCGGGGATCCAGAACAATGACACACTGACAGTCGGGGATCCAGAACAATGACACACTGACACTTGGGGATCCAGAACAATGACACACTGACACTTGTGGGTCCAGAACAATGACACACTGACACTTGGGGATCCAGAACAATGACACACTGACACTTGTGGGTCCAGAACAATGACACACTGACACTTGGGGGTCCCAGAACAATGACACACTGACAGTCGGGGATCCAGAACAATGACACACTGACACTTGGGGGTCCAGAACAATGACACACTGATACTTGTGGGTCCAGAACAATGACACACTGACACTTGGGGGTCCCAGAACAATGACACACTGACAGTCGGGGATCCAGAACAATGGCACACTGACAGTCGGGGATCCAGAACAATGACACACTGACACTTGGGGGTCCAGAACAATGACACACTGACACTTGGGGGGTCCCAGAACAATGACACACTGACAGTCGGGGATCCAGAACAATGACACACTGACACTTGGGGATCCAGAACAATGACACACTGACACTTGGGGGTCCAGAACAATGATACCCTGACACTTGGGGTCCCAGAACAATGACACACTGACACTTGGGGGTCCCAGAACAATGACACACTGACACTTGGAGGTCCAGAACAAGGACGCAGTGACACTTGGGGGTCCAGAACAATGACACACTGACACTTGGGGGTCCCAGAACAATGACACACTGACACTTGGGGGTCCAGAACAATGACACCCTGACACTTGGGGGTCCAGAACAATGACACACTGACACTTGGGGGTCCCAAAACAATGACACACTGACACTTGGGGGTCCAGAACAATGACGCACTGACACTTGGGGGTCTAGAACAATGACACACTGACACTTGGGGGTCCCAGAACAATGACACACTGACACTTGGGGGTCCAGAACAATGACACCCTGACACTTGGGGGTCCCAGAACAATGACACACTGACACTTGGGGGTCCCAGAACAATGACACACTGACACTTGGGGGTCCAGAACAATGACACACTGACACTTGGGGGTCCAGAACAATGACACACTGACACTTGGGGGTCCAGAACAATGACACCCTGACACTTGGGGGTCCCAGAACAATGACACACTGACACTTGGGGGTCCCAGAACAATGACACACTGACACTTGGGGGTCCAGAACAATGACACTCTGACACTTGGGGGTCCAGAACAATGACACACTGACACTTGGGGGTCCAGAACAATGACACTCTGACACTTGGGGGTCCAGAACAATGACACCCTGACACTTGGGGGTCCAGAACAATGACACACTGACACTTGGGGGTCCAGAACAATGACGCACTGACACTTGGGGGTCTAGAACAATGACACACTGACACTTGGGGGTCCCAGAACAATGACACACTGACACTTGGGGGTCCAGAACAATGACACCCTGACACTTGGGGGTCCCAGAACAATGACACACTGACACTTGGGGGTCCCAGAACAATGACACACTGACACTTGGGGGTCCAGAACAATGACACACTGACACTTGGGGGTCCAGAACAATGACACACTGACACTTGGGGGTCCAGAACAATGACACCCTGACACTTGGGGGTCCCAGAACAATGACACACTGACACTTGGGGGTCCCAGAACAATGACACACTGACACTTGGGGGTCCAGAACAATGACACTCTGACACTTGGGGGTCCAGAACAATGACACACTGACACTTGGGGGTCCAGAACAATGACACTCTGACACTTGGGGGTCCAGAACAATGACACCCTGACACTTGGGGGTCCAGAACAATGACACACTGACACTTGGGGGTCCAGAACAATGACACACTGACACTTGGGGGTCCAGAACAATCACACACTGACACTTGGGAGTCCAGAACAATGACACACTGACACTTGGGGGTCCAGAACAATGACACACTGACACTTGGGGGTCCAGAACAATCACACACTGACACTTGGGGGTCCAGAACAATGACACCCTGACACTTGGGGGTCCAGAACAATCACACACTGACACTTGGGGGTCCAGAACAATGACACACTGACACTTGGGGGTCCCAGAACAATGACACACTGACACTTGGGGTCCAGAACAATGACACACTGATACTTGTGGGTCCAGAACAATGACACACTGACACTTGGGGGTCCAGAACAATGACACACTGACACTTGGGGGTCCAGAACAATCACACACTGACACTTGGGGGTCCCAGAACAATGACACACTGACACTTGGGGGTCCAGAACAATGACACCCTGACACTTGGGGGTCCCAGAACAATGACACACTGACACTTGGGGGTCCCAGAACAATGACACACTGACACTTGGGGGTCCAGAACAATGACACTCTGACACTTGGGGGTCCAGAACAATGACACACTGACACTTGGGGGTCCAGAACAATGACACTCTGACACTTGGGGGTCCAGAACAATGACACCCTGACACTTGGGGGTCCAGAACAATGACACACTGACACTTGGGGGTCCAGAACAATGACACACTGACACTTGGGGGTCCAGAACAATCACACACTGACACTTGGGAGTCCAGAACAATGACACACTGACACTTGGGGGTCCAGAACAATGACACACTGACACTTGGGGGTCCAGAACAATCACACACTGACACTTGGGGGTCCAGAACAATGACACCCTGACACTTGGGGGTCCAGAACAATCACACACTGACACTTGGGGGTCCAGAACAATGACACACTGACACTTGGGGGTCCCAGAACAATGACACACTGACACTTGGGGGTCCAGAACAATGACACACTGATACTTGTGGGTCCAGAACAATGACACACTGACACTTGGGGGTCCAGAACAATGACACACTGACACTTGGGGGTCCAGAACAATCACACACTGACACTTGGGGGTCCAGAACAATGACACCCTGACACTTGGGGGTCCAGAACAATCACACACTGACACTTGGGGGTCCAGAACAATGGCACACTGACACTTGGGGGTCCAGAACAATGACACACTGACACTTGGGGGTCCAGAACAATGACACACTGACACTTGGGGGTCCAGAACAATGACACCCTGACACTTGGGGGTCCCAGAACAATGACACACTGACACTTGGGGGTCCCAGAACAATGACACACTGACACTTGGGGGTCCAGAACAATGACACTCTGACACTTGGGGGTCCAGAACAATGACACACTGACACTTGGGGGTCCAGAACAATGACACTCTGACACTTGGGGGTCCAGAACAATGACACCCTGACACTTGGGGGTCCAGAACAATGACACACTGACACTTGGGGGTCCAGAACAATGACGCACTGACACTTGGGGGTCTAGAACAATGACACACTGACACTTGGGGGTCCCAGAACAATGACACACTGACACTTGGGGGTCCAGAACAATGACACCCTGACACTTGGGGGTCCCAGAACAATGACACACTGACACTTGGGGGTCCCAGAACAATGACACACTGACACTTGGGGGTCCAGAACAATGACACACTGACACTTGGGGGTCCAGAACAATGACACACTGACACTTGGGGGTCCAGAACAATGACACCCTGACACTTGGGGGTCCCAGAACAATGACACACTGACACTTGGGGGTCCCAGAACAATGACACACTGACACTTGGGGGTCCAGAACAATGACACTCTGACACTTGGGGGTCCAGAACAATGACACACTGACACTTGGGGGTCCAGAACAATGACACTCTGACACTTGGGGGTCCAGAACAATGACACCCTGACACTTGGGGGTCCAGAACAATGACACACTGACACTTGGGGGTCCAGAACAATGACACACTGACACTTGGGGGTCCAGAACAATCACACACTGACACTTGGGAGTCCAGAACAATGACACACTGACACTTGGGGGTCCAGAACAATGACACACTGACACTTGGGGGTCCAGAACAATCACACACTGACACTTGGGGGTCCAGAACAATGACACCCTGACACTTGGGGGTCCAGAACAATCACACACTGACACTTGGGGGTCCAGAACAATCACACACTGACACTTGGGGGTCCAGAACAATGACACACTGACACTTGGGGGTCCAGAACAATGACACACTGACACACTGACACTTGTGGGTCCAGAACAATGACACACTGACACTTGGGGGTCCAGAACAATCACACACTGACACTTGGGGGTCCCAGAACAATGACACACTGACACTTGGGGTCCAGAACAATGACACACTGACACTTGGGGGTCCCAGAACAATGACACACTGACACTTGGGGGTCCCAGAACAATGACACACTGACACTTGGGGGTCCAGAACAATGACACTCTGACACTTGGGGGTCCAGAACAATGACACACTGACACTTGGGGGTCCAGAACAATGACACTCTGACACTTGGGGGTCCAGAACAATGACACCCTGACACTTGGGGGTCCAGAACAATGACACACTGACACTTGGGGGTCCAGAACAATGACACACTGACACTTGGGGGTCCAGAACAATGACACACTGACACTTGGGGGTCCAGAACAATGACACACTGACACTTGGGGGTCCAGAACAATGACACACTGACACTTGGGGTCCAGAACAATCACACACTGACACTTGGGGTCCAGAACAATGACACACTGACACTTGGGGGTCCAGAACAATCACACACTGACACTTGGGGGTCCAGAACAATGACACACTGACACTTGGGGGTCCCAGAACAATGACACACTGACACTTGGGGGTCCAGAACAATGACACACTGACACTTGGGGGTCCAGAACAATGACACACTGACACTTGGGGGTCCAGAACAATGACACACTGACACTTGGGGGTCCAGAACAATGACACACTGACACTTGTGGGTCCAGAACAATGACACACTGACACTTGGGGGTCCAGAACAATGACACACTGACACTTGGGGGTCCAGAACAATGACACACTGACACTTGGGGGTCCAGAACAATGACACGCTGACACTTGGGGGTCCCAGAACAATGACACACTGACACTTGGGGATCCCAGAACAATGACACTCATGCCAGCAATCAGATCGAATTCTTCTATAATCTCCTCCGTTGCGCTCTGGTTTTTTAATTGCCGCGTTCTGCGTTGGTTGCTCATATTTTATCTCGTATCTTAAACTGCAAAAGAGGGATCAGCGGGAATCCCACACAACACACAGGAAGGATATAAAATTAATGAGATGCTTCATTATTGAAAGCAGTAAATTATCGGCAGCGCCGGGAAGGGATCCGGCTCCATCGCGGGGGAATGGTTCCTTGCAGGCGCCGCACACGTGCACAGCCAAGACCCTCTGTGCCACTCTTATCTCACGGGGGGCAATAGGCTCTCTGCTAAAAATTTCCGCCTCATCTAATAGCCCTCACCCTACAATCACTCCATTGATAACATTGAGAACTGGCTGTGTCCCATGTAACATGCAATTAAATCCTCCCTTTCATTTTTTTCCCCCCCATAATGCACTGGGAGCTGAGCCCTAATTTCCCACGAGTCACGTGCACACAGAGGAGCCCGACTCTACAATATATTTTATGCCATAAAAAGGAGAAAAAATTAAAAAGAAGTAATAAAGGAAAAGAGATGATTTCCAGCACAACCCCCCATGTTGTGCACTGACACCCTACATTGCGCCAACACAATCCTGCCCATTCTGCCACGGGCTACTCACGTGCCCCACGTCTCCTATATATAGAGAGAAGGACGCAATCACAATTCACACCGCTCATGACACGATGGCAGCTTTTTCATGACATCATCAATTGCAGCGATCAAGG
The DNA here is from genome assembly GCA_028564925.1 of Lithobates sylvaticus. Lineage (NCBI taxonomy): Eukaryota > Metazoa > Chordata > Amphibia > Anura > Ranidae > Lithobates > Lithobates sylvaticus. The sequence continues at coordinate 25,242,377 of CM053038.1, forward strand.
AGGAATTGTGCCCCATAATGGGTATCAGTTGGAGGAATAGTGCCCCATCATTGGTATCAGTTGGAGGAATAGTGCCCCATTATTGGTATCAGTGGGAGGAATAGTGCCCCATCATTGGTGTCAGTGGGAGGAATAGTGCCCCATCATTGGTATCAGTGGGAGGAATAGTGTCCCATCATTGGTATCAGTGGGAGGAATAGTGCCCCATCATTAGTGTCAGTGGGAGGAATAGTGCCCCATCATTGGTGTCAGTGGGAGGAATAGTGCCCCATCATTGGTGTCAGTTGGAGGAATAGTGCCCCATCATTGGTATCAGTTGGAGGAATAGTGCCCCATCATTGGTGTCAGTGGGAGGAATAATGCCCCATCATTGGTATCAGTGGGAGGAATAGTGCCCCATCATTGGTATCAGTGGGGGGAATAGTGCCCCATCATTGGTGTCAGTTGGAGGAATAGTGCCCCATCATTGGTATCAGTGGGGGGAATAGTGCCCCATCATTGGTGTCAGTTGGAGGAATAGTGCCCCATCATTGGTATCAGTTGGAGGAATAGTGCCCCATCATTGGTATCAGTTGGAGGAATAGTGCCCCATCATTGGTGTCAGTGGGAGGAATAGTGCCCCATCATTGGTGTCAGTTGGAGGAATAGTGCCCCATCATTGGTATCAGTGGGGGAATAGTGCCCCATCATTGGTGTCAGTTGGAGGAATATTGCCCCATCATTGGTATCAGTTGGAGGAATAGTGCCCCATCATTGGTATCAGTTGGAGGAATAGTGCCCCATCATTGGTATCAGTTGGAGGAATAGTGCCCAATCATTGGTATCAGTGGGAGGAATAGTGCCCCATCATTGGTATCAGTGAGAGGAATAGTGCCCCATCATTGGTATCAGTGGGAGGAATAGTGCCCCATCATTGGTATCAGTTGGAGGAATAGTGCCCCATCATTGGTATCAGTTGGAGGAATAGTGCCCCATCATTGGTGTCAGTGGGAGGAATTGTGCCCCATCATTGGTGTCAGTGGGAGAAATAGTGCCCCATCATTGGTGTCAGTGAAGGAAATAATGTTTCAACATTTATATTAATGGGAAGAATAGCGCTTCACATCTGTGGTCGGATAAAAGCAAGCAAAGGGCCACATTTTAGAGAGCACTGCCTTAAGGAAACCCATCAAACGTATCTAAGCCTAAACTTCACACACATTTTCAGGGATTTCTCCATCTAGTGGCCATAATGCAGTATTTTCCCTGAAATACATCAATCTGAAAAATACTGCATTATGGCCACTAGATGGAGATGAGGATCATAGGAAGATAAGCTCCATCTAGTGGCCAAAATGCGGTATATATTCTGTAAATAAATGAATTCCTACAATCGTCAGCTCCATCTAGTGGCCAAAATGAGCTATATGTTTTGTAATAGATTAACGCCTACAATCGTCAGCTCCATCTAGTGGCCTAAATGCGGTATATTAACTCCTACAATTGTCAGCTCCATCTAGTGGCCAAAATGCGGTATATTTTCTGTAATAGATTCATTCCTACAATCGTCAGCTCCGTCTAGTGGCCACAAGGCAGTATATGTTTCGTATTAGATTAACTCCTACAATTATCAGCGCCATCTAGTGGCCAAAATGTGCTGTATTTTTCTGTAATTGATTAATTCCTACAATCGTCAGCTCCATCTAGTGGCCAAAATGCGGTATATTTTCTGTAATAGATTCATTCCTACAATCGTCAGCTCCATCTAGTGGCCACAAGGCAGTATATGTTCCGTAACAGAATAATTACTACACAATAATCAACTCCATCTAGTGGCCAAAATGCGGTATATTTTCTGTAATAGATTCATTCCTACAATCGTCAGCTCCATCTAGTGGCCAAAATATGGTATAAGTTCCGTATTAGATTAATTCCTACAATCGTCAGCTCCGTCTAGTGGCCAAAATGCGGTATATTTTCTGTAATAGATTCATTCCTACAATCGTCAGCTCCATCTAGTGGCCAAAATGTGGTATAAGTTCCGTATTAGATTAATTCCTACAATCGTCAGCTCTGTCTAGTGGCCAAAATGCGGTATATTTTCTGTAATAGATTCATTCCTACATTCATCAGCGCCATCTAGTGGCCAAAATGCAGTATATGTTCCGTAACAGATTAATTACTACACAATCATCTACTCCATCTAGTGGCCAAAATACGGTATATGTTCTGTATTAGATTAAATCCTACAATCGTCAGCTCCATATAGTGGCCAAAATGCAGTATATGTCCATAATAGATTAATTCCTACAATTGTCAGCTCCATCTAGTGGCCAAAATGAGCTATATGTTTTGTAATAGATGAATTCCTACAATCATCAGCTCCATCTAGTGGCCAACATGCGCTATATTTTCTGTAATAGATTCATTCCTACAATCGTCAGCTCCCTCTAGTGGCCAAAATGCAGTATATGTCCGTAATAGATTAAATCCTACAATTGTCACCTCTTCTAGTGGCCAACATGCAGTATATTTTCTGTAATAGGTTCATTCCTACAATCATCTACTCCATCTAGTGGCCAAAATACGGTATATGTTCTGTAATAGATTAATTCCAACAATCGTCAGCTCCATCTAGTGGCCAAAACGCGCTAAACTTTCTTATTGAGGGTATTTCAAAACATTCTACCACATTTTGGCCACTAGATGGCGCTGACGATCGTAGCAATTCATTTATTACAGAAAAATATGAGTAAAACCTTTCCAGCTTGTTACGAGTGCATGTGACATTCGTCCGACAAATGTTTTATAAAACAGACCCCGGTGGTGGGTTGTCACGCAACGCAGTGCCTTTTATTGTGTTGGGTCGCTATTGAAAATGAATGTCGCGGCATTTAATGCGTGTTGCCGAAACGCGTGCGATTCTCCCGCAAACACATATCTGTAAACCGGCCCACTAATTATTTCATGTATAACCGCATTCATTAGCGATTTTTTTTTAACTTCGGCCTGAAGTTCGGGTTTAATCAATCCTAAAACTTTTTTTTTTTCCTTGTTTTTTATTTTTTTAATTTTTTTTTTTTTCTCTCTTCTTAACGCAGACGATTTTCCAGGACCCCGCTGTGCTAATGAAGCATTAGAGATTGGCGGATTAAAGCGGAATCCTTTCCCCCAAACCCAGCAGACAACATCAGCGGGATTTCCAAATGAATTCATTACAGCCGGGTGTTATTTCAAACGGCGCGAAATGCGTTGTTAATGAGCGCTTTGTACGAGGCTCCGACGCACGGCGCCTTGCACATGGCGGAAGCGGCAAAGCGCATTATTGGGGGTGGTGGGGGGTGTTTATTTTCCCCCTGTTGGATCAGAGCCATAGAGCTCCTGCCGGTTTTATCACAACGCTCCTCTGCGATTCCTGCCCCCCCCTGGCGGTTCCCTCCCCACCCCCCCCCCTCTTTCTCTCCTGCGCCGCTCTGAAAAACAAATTGCAACCCAGGGAAATTCTGCTTGTGCTGGCAAATAGTGAATTACAGCCTGCGATGGGAGGAAGACACCGAGGGAATACAAAGGAAGAAATCCTAAGGAAGAGAGAAAAAATATATATTGTTTCTGCATTTAGGGCACAATTCCGACGCCCCAGTTATATCAACTCTTATTTTTAGCGGTTATCGGATTTGTAGGTTACGCATCGCGCTCATTTAACGCGCTAATCCGCCGCGCAAAATGATATATGTTTTAATAGATCAGACATGCAAAAGGCTTATTTAAAAAGGAATGTTTAGGCTCTGTGCGCGCCACGAACGTGCGCGCTAATGTAGGGCAGCCCATTCATTTCAACAGACTACCCCACACGCGAGAAATGCGAAAAAAAAGAGTCCCTGACCCTTCTGAAAAATCGCGTTGTGCTAAATCGCAGCATCACAACAAAAACATTGCGCCGCCTCGAAACCGGGGAGGTGCTGCGGCTCCGAGCCTTTTTTTGCGCACGCAAAAAAATGCACACGTCCCCTGAGGAAGTCCCATTTTAGGGCGAAACAGTGTGTCTCCGAATAGGTGTTTTTCATCCTCGTTTTTTTTTTTTTTTATTTGCAAACTGGGCTCTCTGGTCCTTTCATGCCACCTGTGATTGCCTGCAGTCCGGTCTTTTTGTCTTATGGTGTCTGCCTGGCCCCCTGAGCCATTATCAATTGTAATATACTTTGGGAAGGCTCTTAGACCCCTTTCGCACCACACCGCCCATAGCGTCGGCGGTAAAACGCCGCTATTTTAAGCTGCGTTTTACCATCGGATTTGCTGCGCATTTCGGCCTCTAGCGGGGCGCTTTTACCCCCCCCGCTATCGGTCGAGGAAGGGTTAAAACCCCCGTCTATACGCCGCAATGGCGGCCTTTTGCTGGCGGTATTACAGCGCTGCCCCAATGATTTCAATGGGGAGCAGCGGTGGAGGAGCGGTAAACACACCGCTACTTCACCGTTCCAAAGAAGCTGCTGGCAGGACTTTTCCTGACGTCCTGCCAGCGCACCGCTGCAGTGTGAAAGCCCTCGGGCTTTCACACTGCAGACAATGGTGCAGCTGTTTTAGGGCGGATTGTAGGCGCTATTTCTAACGCTATAGCGCCTGCAAAACGCCCTTGGTGTGAAATGGGTCTTATATTCATTTGGACAGCGTCCCCTGAGGAAGCCCCATTTTAGGGCGAAACATGCTGGGAACCACACCATCGTGCTGTACCTTTAAGGACTTGTATGAGTCTTTTCTAATTCAACTGCGTTGCTTTTATGTATTAATACAATGTACACTTTTTAATACATTTTTCCTATTGATTTAATATGCACCCAAAAAATCCCACAAATCTCCAATATACAAATTAACTAAGGGATGTGGTGCTCTACTGTTGGTATATTGTCCGGAAGCTGAGTTTTTTCCCCTCAATCCGATTACGTGCTTTCCCAGCGCGAACAGAAACGCGTTGCCCTTTAATCGACAAGCAGCGGCGCCAATAACTCTTAGGGCCCGCTCACATCATATAGGTGCATCTGAGCGCACGTGTTTTTTTTTTTTGCGCTCGGAAGTACCTATATGGCGTGAATGAGCCCAAAGAGTTAATAGCACTGCCGCATGTCTGCTATAGCGCAACGCGTTTCTGTCCAAAATGGGAAAGCACGTGATCCGATTGAGGGGAAAAAACTCAGCTTATGGACAATATACCAACAGTAGAGCACCACATCCCTTAGTTAATTTGTATATTGGAGATTTGTGGGATTTTTTGGGTGCATGTTAAATCGATAGGAAAAATTTATTAAAAAGTGTAAATTTTATTAATACATAAAAACAATGCAATTGCATTAAAAAAGACTCATACAGTACAGTCCTTAAAGGTACAGCATAATGATGTGGTTCCCAACATGTTTCGTCCTAATATGGGGCTTCCTCAGGGGGACGCTGTCCAAATGAATATCAGAGCCTTCCCAAAATATATTGCAATCGATAATGGTTCGGGGGTCAAGCAGACACCATAAGACCAAAGACCGGACTGCAGGCAACCATTTTTCTAAGCTGTCTGTGCAATCTGATCTCCCTGCCTAATAAGATCGCAGCATCAGCTGTACAGTATATCAGCCTATAGAGCAGGGGTAGGCAACCGGGGGCCCTCCAGCTGTTGTGGAACTACATTTCCCATGAGGCATTGCAAGGCTGGCAGTTACAATTACTCCCAAATATCTATTTAATGGCCCCCATAAGTTTCAGCCACCTGTATTCGACTTAAAGCATGACATCAATAAAAAAAAAATAACAAGGTAGAAATAAATATACAATTAAAAGATAAACATAATAAAACCAGCCTTGGGTGCAAAATTATGCTTCATTCCTGAGATTCCCTCTGCAGTACTTCTGGTTGCCACTTGATGTCCTCAGCCTGATAGTCAGCACCATTCATTCACTTCCTCTCAACTAAGGTTGTCCCGGACGAGCCCCCAACCTGCGACTGGACAGGGAAAGGAGAAGTAGCACAGCGATGAGTTTATCTCTCTATCACTCAACTCTCTCCTCCTTTTAGCATGCTTCTTGCCAGGACATGAACCTATCCTGGCTCCTTGTGCTGCTTCTTCCTTTTACAATCTAGATCTGCTGTACAGGGACTGCAAGAAGCTCATATTATATCATAGTCTGGTACGTGCTTATATTTAAAAAAATAAATGTAACAATGTATTATTGATTACAGAGCAGCATTAACATCTGTCTTTCACTGTCCAATCACAGGCTGGGGGCAGGTCTAGGACAAATGGGGCTCAGAGAAAGTGGGGGGAATGATGCTGGCGATCAGACCGAGGACCACTAGTGGCAGAAAAACGTTCTGCAAGGGAAATACAAAACTATCAGTTGTCCTTGGAATTTTTTTTCCTAAAGAGGCAACTTTCTAAGACCCCTAACTTTGTAGAGATCTACTTCCACTTCCTGTTCCTTCTCCAGGACAGGAAGTGAAGGAAAATATCCCCCAATGAGACAACAAAAAATAAACTGACAGTGGGGGGGGGGGGGGGGGTTAATGCTTCCCTAATCTACCCCCTAATGTGGCAAATTTTCATTAGTTATTGTACTAGGGAGCCAACCAGAAGTGATGAGGTCACAAGCAAGGGAGAAGTGAAGCGCGGGTGAGGTTTACATAATTTTTTTTAATATTACGCGTTTTATGCAGATTCAATGAGAAGGCAGCTTTAAACTTTCTGAATTGAAGTCTTTGGTGCTTAAGGGATAAAACATTTACTATGATTTTTTTTTATTTTTATGAATACAATAAGGTGTAGGATTTTCAGACCTGTTCTCTGCCTCTAGGTGGCGATATTGCTGCTTCTTTACAAAAGAGCAATCGTTCCCATTACGTTCTTCCTGCTTTTGTCTGAATGTAAATTCCTGGTGAACACACCGGTGTAACTCTCCCCGGGCCCCCTGCATATGTTTTGCACTTCACCGAAAGGAGAAAAAAAATAAACCCTGCAAGGATACATTCTTTCTTTACAATCTGTCAATCGGAGATAATTAAAGACACCATTGGACTAATACGTCTACGGAGAGATGTTATTTGTTAGGCTTCATTCGCACTGCGGGTGTATTGAAATGCATGAGAAGCTGTGCGTTCAATGCATGAGTCAGTAACACTGTATAACTCCTGTGCCCATTATGAGGAGTTCTCACCATCCCTGTGCTGAGTTCCCAGGTCTGTATACCTGCTGTGCCCATTATGAGGGGTTCTCACCATCCCTGTGCTGAGTTCCCAGGTCTGTATACCTGCTGTGCCCATTATGAGGGGTTACCACCATCGCTGTGCTGAGTTCCCGGGTCTGTACACCCGCTGTGCCCATTATGAGGGGTTCTCACCATCCCTGTGCTGAGTTCCCGGGTCTGTATACACCTGCTGTGCCCATTATGAGGGGTTACCACCATCCCTGAGCTGAGTTCCCGGGTCTGTACACCCACTGTGCCCATTATGAGGGGTTCTCACCATCCCTGTGCTGAGTTCCCGGGTCTGTATACACCTGCTGTGCCCATTATGAGGGGTTACCACCATCCCTGAGCTGAGTTCCCGGGTCTGTACACCTGCTGTGCCCATTATGAGGGGTTACCACCATCCCTGAGCTGAGTTCCCGGGTCTGTATACCTGCTGTGCCCATTATGAGGGGTTACCACCATCGCTGTGCTGAGTTCCCGGGTCTGTATATCTGCTGTGCCCATTATGAGGGGTTACCACCATCCCTGAGCTGAGTTCCCGGGTCTGTACACCTGCTGTGCCCATTATGAGGGGTTCTCACCATCCCTGTGCTGAGTTCCCGGGTCTGTATACCTGCTGTGCCCATTATGAGGGGTTACCACCATCCCTGAGCTGAGTTCCCGGGTCTGTACACCCGCTGTGCCCATTATGAGGGGTTCTCACCATCCCTGAGCTGAGTTCCCGGGTCTGTATACACCTGCTGTGCCCATTATGAGGGGTTACCACCATCGCTGTGCTGAGTTCCCGGGTCTGTATATCTGCTGTGCTCATTATGAGGGATTCCCACTGTCCCTGTGCTGAGTTCCCGGGTCCTCTACTGGATTTCTGACTTATTTTATATTATGAAGAATGTAACAAGAGGAGCTGAGACACACAGAGTTGTACAGAAATAGAGCCAGGAATTGCCAGGCCAGGTGCGCCTTTTTAAAGAGGAGTTTCGGCACCACCTGAGAAAAAAAATAAAAGTCAGCAGCTACAAACTCACCTGTCCAGGGATCCAGCGCTGTGCTCACCCCAGTCGGTCTCACCTGCTGTCTTCAGTTCCTGGCGCCGACATCTTCACTATGGGCACCCGGCTTCACAGCCGGTTGCCCACTGCGAATGCGCATCGTGATTGGTGGATGCAGTCTTCCGGGACCTGTCAGTGTCCCAGAAAAATGCAGGTGTGGGAGGAGACCTTCGGAAAGGGAAGTGGGAAGCAGGTACCTGTCAAAATAGGGTATCTGCCCCCCCCCCCCCCCATCAAAAGTGGCAATTGTGCAAGAGGAGCAGGGGACGAGTCCTTTTGGGTGGAGCTCTGTAAGTGTAAGCAGTCATCATTTACAAGGCTAATACAGGACTGATAAGGGTGCAGCCTAAATCTTATACAGAGTATATATATATATATATATATATATATATATATATATATATATATACACAGTATCTCACAAAAGTAAGTACACCCCTCACATTTTTGTAAATCTTTTCTTCTATCTTTTCATGTGACAACACTGAAGAAATGACACTTGTCTACAATGTAAAGTAGTGAGTGTACAGCTTGTATAACAGTGTCAATTTGCCGTCCCCTCAAAATAACTATATATATATACATACACACACACATATATATATATATATATATATATATGATATATATGTGTATGTATATATATATATATATATATATACAGTGGTGTGAAAAAGTGTTTGCCCCCTTCCTCATTTCCTGTTCCTTTGCATGTTTGTCACACTTAAGTGTTTCGGAACATCAAACCAATTTAAACAATAGTCAAGGACAACACAAGTAAACACAAAATGCAATTTGTAAATGAAGGTGTTTATTATTAAAGGTGAAAAAAAATACAAACCATCATGGCCCTGTGTGAAAAAGTGATTGCCCCCTAAACCTAATAACTGGGCCACCCTTAGCAGCAACAACTGCAACCAAGCGTTTGCGATAACGTGCAATGAGGCTTTTACAGCGTCCTGGAGGAATTTTGGCCCACTCATCTTTGCAGAATTGTCCTAATTCAGTTACATTAGAGGGTTTTCGAGCATGAACGGCCTTTTTAAGGTCATACCACAACATCTCAATAGGATTCAGGTCAGGACTTTGGCTAGGCCACTCCAAAGTCAGTCCAAACACTTTTTCACACCACTGTATATACATATATATACACATATATATATATATATATACATACATATATATATATATATATATATATATATATATATATATACATATATATATATATATATATATATATATATATATATATTTATTTATTCTTGAATTCATATATGTATAGCTGTACTGAAAGCAAATCTCCTGCAGATTACATTTTTCACCCACCTATTTGTTTCCGATAAAATCTTTCCTGTCAAGGATCATTTATTTATCCCACTCTGAGCCATTTTTCCCCCCTCGCCGTTGTCATTATTCAAGCTGTTGTACATCTCATTCTTCATACATATCTCCATACGTCCTCAGCATCCGCCGCTAACAAAATATGGCGTTCTGATAAGCTCTGTCGGAGATAAAATAAGGTGATCGTTTTGTTCTTGTGAGAGACGGTCCGCTGGGTTATCCAGAGGATTCCAGAGTTGACAATTGCGCAGCGGCTACATTGTAGCGACAACGCTGGTCTACAAACGAGCGATCGCCTACGTAAAACGCAGAACTTTCATTTTTTTTTTTTTTTTTATTCGCGTTTGATTTTTTTTCCTCATTTCCAAAAGGATTTGCAGTCACCTAAACAAGCCAAATGTCTTTTTTTTTTTCATCATTAAAAGAAGGATAAAATAACTCGGCATCTGTACTGATGGTGAGACGCGATTTTCCCAGAACTCTTTGCAGCGCAGAACAGATGTGGCAGCTGTCCCTGTTTATTAGCCACCCTGTTCCAACATAAATTTTAATATATAATTATTTTTTTAAATAAAACATTCCATGCAAATCTTCTTTTAGGAATAAATTCTTCTACTCGCATCAGGAACGGAGACTTCGGACTATTTATACTCGGAATTTAAAGTAGAACTCCAGCCACAAAAAAACTTTTATAGAAATCTATTCCTCAGTAGCAACACAGGAAAGAAATCTACTTTGTGTGCACTAAATACCTTCTCAAACCCAGATATTACCTTGTAAAAGTAGCAGTGACATCATCACTGGGCTGGACATAGCCTGTGCAGACAACAGAGCTGTGGGAGGGGCCCATCAGGCTCCACCCACTACAGAAAACTGTAGGAGGGGCAGAGACAAGACTGGTCACCTTGCACAAGCAGAGAGAGCAGAGCGGTGGGAGGGGCCCAGCAGGCCACACCCATTATAGAGAGCTACAGGAGGGGGCGGAGACAAGACCAATCACCCTGCACAAGGGAAGAGAGCAGAGCTGTGGGAGGGGCCTATCAGGCTTTACTCACTATAGAAAATGACAGGAGGGGGCGGAGACTAGACCAGTCACCCTGTACAAGGAGAGAGAGCCGAACTGTGGGAGGGGCCCAGCAGGCCACACCCATTATAGAGAGCTATGGGAGGGAGCAGGGACAAGACCAGTCACCCTGCACAGGGGGAGAAAGCAGAGCTGTGGGAGGGGCCCAGCAGGCCACACCCATTATAGAAAACTACAGGAGGGGCAGAGACAAGACCAGTCATCCTGCACAAGGAGAGAGAGCAGAGCGGTGGGAGGGGCCCAGCAGGCCACACCCATTATAGAAAATTACAGGAAGGAGCGGAGACAAGACCAGTCACCCTGCACAAGGAGAGAGAGCAGCAGTGAGCGGTCTTTATTACAGGAAGAAAGTCTCACACTGGATTACTGCACAGATCTGGAGGAAATATACAAAGCACACCGAGATTCGAGGAAAAATACACATGACTCTTGTATTTAGATCAGGGGTCAGCAAATTACGGCCCATGGGCCACATGTGGCCCACTGAAAGCTTTTATCCAACTTGTAGCTGATGTGCAGCGTCTCCGCTCTCCGAACAGTAAGGGGGACACTGATGAGGACCTTAAAGTAAGAGGGGACTTTGATGAGGAGTTTGATGTAAGGGGGGACTCTGATGGGGACCCTAAAATGAGAGGGGAACTCTGATGGGGACCCTTAGGTAATGGGGAATTCTTATGGGGACCTTGAAGTAAGAGGGGACTCTGATGGGGAGTGTGATGTAAGGGGGGACACTGATGGGGCCCCTAAAATGAGAGGGGAACTCTGATGGGGACCCTTAGGTAATGGGGGATTCTGATGGGGACCTTGAAGTAAGAGGGGACTCTGATGGGGAGTGTGACATAAGGGGGGACCTTCACCCTAATAGGGATCCTCATGTAAGGGGGACACTAATGGGGACCCTAAAGTAAGGGGGGAATTTGGATGGGGACCCTGATGTAAGGGGGTCAGTGATGGGGACTCTAAAGTAAGGGGGGAATCTTATGGGGACCCTGATGTAAGGGGGAGGGCACTGATGGGGACCCTTAGGTAAAGGGGGATTCTGATGGGGACTTTGAAGTAAGAGGGAACTCTGATGAGGAGTGTGATGTAAAGAGGGGGACTCTGAAGGGGATCCTGATGTAAAGGGGGACTCTGATGGGGACCCTAAAGCGAGGGAGGAACTCTGATGGGGACCCTTAGGTAATGGGGGATTCTGATGGGGACCTTGAAGTGAGAGGGGACGCTGATGGGAAGTGTGACATAAGGGGGGAATCTAATAGGGATCCTGATGTAAGGGGGACGCTGATGGGGACCCTAAAGTGAGGGGGGAATTTGGATGGGGACCCTGATTTAAGGGGGTCAGTGATTGTGACTCTAGCATAAGGGGGGACTCCTATGGGGACCCTGATGTAAGTGGGAAGGGCACTGATGGGTAAAGGGGGATTCTGATGGGGACTTAGAAGTTAGAGGGGACTCTGATGAGGAGTGTGATGCAGGGGGGGGGACTCTGATGGGGATCCTGATGTAAAGGGGGACTCTGATGGGGACCCTAAAGTGGGGGATGAATATAGATGGGGACCCTGATCTAAGGGGGCAGTAATGGGGACTCTAAAGCAAGGGGGTACTGATGGGGAACTTGAAGTAAGAGGGGACCCTGATGGGGAGTTTGATATAAGAGGGGACTCAGATGGCAAAAAAAAAAAAAAAAAGATCTAGGGACAACTCTAACGTTTTGGATCTCCCTTTAATTTTAAACAGGAGGGGGGAACGTAAGGAGATACCAAAACACAAAAGTAAACAAGTTTTAGTGACACTGACACTGACAGGGGGAACATGGAAGAAACAGGGAGGGTCGAGCTAGAACTGAACTAACTAGCCTTAAATAGGAGGGGGGAACAGAGGGAGATACCAAAACACAAAAGTAAACAGGTTTTATTGACCCTAAACTGCCACTAGTTGTCAGCATACTACAGAACAAGGTGGGGACAGAACAGGTATATTAAAAATGTAATAAAAACACAATTAATCCCCCAAAAAACGCCTCTAAATGTAGAAAACAAATCAGCCCAATAATTAAAAATTTGAGGTTATAATTTTACAATATTTTTGCAACTAAATCAATTTCACCGAAATGGCTGAGCTCATTCCCGATTCTGTTGTATATTAACGTAGAAAAACCGGGCTTTTGTTGGCAGGCAGCGGCGCCGAATTCGTTAAAATAAATTTGCCGATTTTTGATAGATTTCAGCCCGAAGGCCTGGAAGTCGCCCAACACCGTCCCACCGGGCTGAGTGACAGGAGCCCCATCCATCAGCCTCCCACGGAGGCAGCGCTCCCTATTAACCGAGCGCCGCTCGCAATGCTCCTACACGCCGCGCCTCGTGCCACCTTACCAGGAGAGAGCGGGCCGCGCGTGGCATGGTGCCATGCCAGCAGATGGCCCTTAATGTAGGCAGTCAAGAGGCATTATGTGTACGGAGGAGATGCATGAGATGCGGGCAGGGATCCCAGTAATAAATGTCCGGGCAGCTGTTGGTCTCGTCATCTCTACCTTCTGCAAAGGTTCTCTCCGCATGGCCGCCGAGGAGCGCAACATCCACCGCCGTGCCACAGGAATAGAACAATGTGACAAAAACTCGTCTCCTTACAGCTGAGCTACTCCCATCAAATCCAGCTCACATCTGCTGATCATGTTTAATGCAGTTTGGATCCAGGGATAAAAAGCGGTAATGTGCTGGATCGCATTGGCTATAGATGTGGAGAGGAACGTAGAAATTATACTTTCTTTGAGGTCCCTTTAACGCTTATATGTATGCACCAACTGGCCTATATTTGACTTGTAGCGCCGGGCTCCTGATGAGCACACGCTACAAATTTAAATGTTCCTGAAACCACAGTTGGGTTTTAGGGTTAATTGTTCAAAATTATTATATCTCGGTGCCAGTTTGGCTGGATTGCACTGTGTTCTGCTTGGCCATAGGTGTCACCTCTGGCAAGCACAAGAACGCGGTCCTGGTTGGACGCATTGGGTGCTAGTCTCTCGGAACCAACCAGTGAGGGTGTTGTTCTCGCTGTGGGTTCTGGTAGAGGGTACTTAAGGTGCTGAGATCACGTGATTCTGGGTTCCGGTCCAGAAGATCTTTCTGTCTGTTTGGTCCTGGTCCTCCTGACCAGCCCTCAGGCGCCCTCATGGCCTGGGGTGCGGATCCATCCATTTCCGAGTCTCGGGGCTGGCTAGCCCGAGGCACAGTAACTGGAAGGAGGATTCCAAGGTGGTCCGGTGCCGTCTCGTCTTTGGAGAGGCCCAGCAACTGAGAAACCAACCAGGGGAGGACTCTTCAGAAATGGACCATGCAAAAAGGCTGGTGCCTCGGTAAGAGCCTGGAAGCCAAGTTGAAAGACACCAAGTGAATCCACACTCGTTCTGCTTGGCCATAGGTGTCACCTCTGGCAAGCACAAGAACGCGGTCCTGGTTGGACGCATTGGGTGCCAGTCTCTCGGAACCAACCAGTGAGGGTGTTGTTCTCGCTGTGCGTTCTGGGAGAGGGTACTTAAGGTGCTGAGATCACGTGATTTAGGGGTTTTCCGGTCCAGAAGATCTTTCTGTCTGTTTGGTCCGGGTCCTCCTGACCAGCCCTCAGGGGCCCTCATGGCCTGGGGTGCGGACCCATCCATTTCCGAGTCCCGGGGCTGGCTAGCCCGAGGCACAGTAACTGGAAGGAGGATTCCAAGGTGGTCCGGTGCCGTCTCGTCTTTGGAGAGGCCCAGCAACTGAGAACCCAACCAGGGAAGGACTCTTCAGAAGAGGACCATGCAAAAAGGCTGGTGCCTCGGTAAGAGCCTGGAAGCCAAGTTGAAAGACACCAAGTGAATCCACACTCGTATGGTATCGCCGGACCAGCTGCAAGATACTGGTACCGTATGAGGGTTCCCTAAGTTCATTTATCCTTCAGTTACAACCAAGTCTGTGGCAGAGACTTTGCTCTATCCGAATAAGGCAGCTACCGGCTGCTAGATCTACTGAGAGAAGATTTATCCGATAGCTGCAATATCCAGTTGCAAATGGCTATTTCCTGGATTCTATAGTGAGAGGCATACAGTTTCAAGCAGTTCCAGGAGTACCTGAACTTCCAACCTATACCCACTATCCTTTATTGAGAGACTGTGTTTTGTCTACCATTTTTTTCAAATAAAAATCCCAAAGTGGATCCAGTGTCAGTTTCTACAGTTCTTTGGGCCATCTACCTCGGGAAACCCCTAGACGCATACGAGGTCAAGAAGGTAACGGTAAGCCCAAATCAAACCAGCAGCTCCTTCGGGGGTTAGTGTTACAGACATGTAACCAATCTTTTCACCTTTTTTTTTTATCCTTCGCTACATTTCAATGCTGAATTCTTGAAGGCTCTTTGCTTCTACTTTCTTTCTATGTGTGGTTGCATGGCATTTATAGGATGGGTTTCCTGATGGTAACACCAATGGCCCACCCCTGTGTAATATCAGTTAAAATGGCTCTATTAGAAGGCCATGTGATGGACCTGTAATGGCCATGTGATGAACCTGTATTGGCCATGTGATGGACCTGTAATGGCCATGTGATGGACCTGTAATGGCCATGTGATGGACCTGTAATGGCCATGTGATGGACCTGTATTGGCCATGTGATGGACCTGTAATGGCCATGTGATGGACCTGTAATGGCCATGTGATGGACCTGTATTGGCCATGTGATGGACCTGTATTGGCCATGTGATGGACCTGTAATGGCCATGTGATGGACCTGTAATGGCCATGTGATGGACCTGTAATGGCCATGTGATGGACCTGTAATGGCCATGTGATGGACCTGTAATGGCCATGTGATGGATGACAATGTAGGATTACAATTGGGAGGCAGTGAGAGAGCATTGCCACCCTATAACAGGAAGTTCCAGATATTGATTGGACAATGAAGGAGCAGGAACATACAGAGGAGTCATCTAATCTCCTTGCCAGGTTGGCTCATGTTGAAGAGCTTCGGTCTTTCCCAGTTCTGATCCTTTTTTTTGAAGTCTAATGCCGCGTACACACGGTCTGACTTTCCGACGGGAAATGTTGGATGTGAGCTTGTTGGCGGAAAATTCCGACCATGTGTGGACTTTCCGCCAACAAATGTTTGCTAGCAGGTTCTCAAATTTTCCACCAACAAAATTTTGTTGGCGGACTTTCCAAACGAGTGTACACAAGTCCACGCATGCTCGGAGTCAAGTACAAGCCGGAAGCGTTCGGTCTTGTAAAACTAGCGTTCGTATTGGAGATATCACGTACATCTTGTAGGTAACCACGTTCGTAATTGTTGGCCAACATTTCTGTGACCGTCTGTATGCAAGACAAGTTGGTGTCAACAACCTTCGAACAAAATTCCACTGTTTTGTTGGCGGAAAGTCCGATCGTGTGTACGGGGCATAAGTGCTTCTGTACAGGGGATTATCCCATGCCAAATTCAGGTAAGTAACCTGAAGACTTCATGCCCAGCAATCCAGCCAGGAAATTTCTTACTTTCCCATGCCCAGTATTTGATTGGACAATGAAGGAGCAGAAGCCTACTGATTCCTCTACTCTGTTCTCCTTGCTGGCACCTGTAGAAGAGCTGCCAGCTTCTATTTCTGGTCCTCTCTATCAGAACTTGAGTGCTTCTGTACAGGGGATTATCCCATGCCAAATTCAGGTAAGGAACCTGACGACTTCCTGCTCAGCAATCCAGCCAGGAAAGTTCTCACCTCCAGATAGTGATTGGACATTGAAGGAGAAGGAGCATAATGATGAATCATCTGGTCTCCTTGCCGACACATGGTCACCAAGAAAAGCCTTGTTCTTTCCTAGTTCTGGTCCACCTTATCAAAGTCTTGGTGAAGACTTCATGTCCAACAATCCAGCCAGGAGATTTATCACTTCCTCACCTTCAGATAGTGATTGGACATTGAAGGAGCAGAAGCATAATCTGGTCTTCTTGCTGACATAGCTTATGTAGAATAGCTTAGTTCTTTCCCAGTTCTTGTCCTTCTTATTGAAGTCTGAGTGCTTCTGTACAGGGGATTATCCCATGCCAAATTCAGGTGAGTAACCTGAAGACTTCATGCCCAGCAATCCAGCCAGGAAATTTCTTACTTCCCCATGCCCAGTATTTGATTGGATAATGAAGGAGTAGAAGCCTACTGATGCGTCATTTCTCTACTCTGTTCTCCTTTCTGACACTTGTAGAAGAGCTGTCAGCTCCTATTTCTGGTTCTCTCAATCAGAACTTGAGTGCTTCTGTACAGGGGATTATGCCATGCCAAATTCAGGTATGGAACCTGAAGACTTCCTGCTCAGCAATCCAGAGAGATTGGGCACAGTTGGCTGCATATGAAGGGCACAGTTGGCAGCATTTGCTGGGCATAGTTGGCTTCATTTGCTAAGCACAGTGGCTGCATATGATGGGGCACAGTTGGCTGCATAATATGGGCACAGTTGGCTGCATATGATGGGCACAGTTGGCTGCATTTGCTGGGCACAGTTGGCTGCATTTGCTAAGCACAGTGGCTGCATATGATGGGCACAGTTGGCTGCATATTATGGGCACAGTTGGCTGCATTTGCTAAGCACAGTGGCTGCATATGATGGGCACAGTTGGCTGCATATGATGGACACAGTGGCTGCATATGATGGGCACAGTTGGCTGCAGTTTCTGGGCACAGTTGGCTGCATATGATGGGCACAGTGGCTGCATATGATGGGCACAGTTGGCTGCATATGATGGGCACAGTTGGCTGCATTTGCTGGGCACAGTTGGCTGCAAATGATGGGCATAGTGGCTGCATATGATGGGCACAGTGGCTGAAAATGATGGGCACAGTTGGCTGATAATGATGGGCACAGTTGGCTACATATGATGGGCAGAGTGGCTGCATATGATGGGCACAGTTGGCTGCATATGATGGGCACAGTTGGCTGCATATGATGGGCAGAGTGGCTGCATATGATGGGCAGAGTGGGCTGTATATGATGGGCACAGTTGGCTGCATATGATGGGCAGAGTGGCTGCATATGATGGGCACAGTTGGCTGTATATGATGGGCAAGGAAAAAAAAGGAAAATAAGTGCGATTGCTTTATAGGGCTCAGCAAGACAAGAGGTGCAGAGGAAAAAAAGTCTAAGCTGCTGCATTTATGGGTCATGACCATGCAATTTCCCATTCCAAGATGCTTCAAAAATTTAGTATGGCTGAAACCGCACGGGAAAATGCATTCATGTATGAAATTATAAGTGTGTCTGACCTGGGAGAGTCCTAAAGGGTAAGGCAATAGAGGCAGGTGTCCAAGACTCTGAATCCAGCGAGAGTACGTTTTTTATTGGGGGGAAAGTTTTTTTGGGTCTCTGCGTGTTGAAGAGGACCCTGAAAGAGGCAGAGCAGGCTGGCCAATGTTGACTCCCCCTTAGTGTATTGATCACCAGTGAGACTTATGCCGCGTACAAACGAAGGGACTATCCCGCGGGATTGTCCGCTGGGCTCAAGTCCACCGGACAATCCCCTCGTGTGTGGGCGCCGGCGGACTTTTTGGCGCCAAAAGTCCGGCGGACTAGGTTTTAAGTTTTGTTTTAAAATTGTCCGCTGGACTTGGCATTTAGCACGTGACTTCAGGTAGACGGAGCTAGCGAAGGCAGTGAATGCCACCGCGCTAGCCCCGTCACCTGGCATGGATTTAAAGGGACTCCCCACGCCGAAAAAACGGCGGGGGGGGGTCCCCCCCAAATCCATCTCAGACCCTTATCCGAGCACGCAGCCCGGCAGGCCAGGAAAGGGGTGGGGACGAGCGAGCGCCCCCCCCCCCCCCCCCCCCTCCTGAGCCATACCAGGCCGCGTGCCCTCAACATGGGGGGTGCCCTGGGGAAAGGGGGGCCGTGCGGCCCCCCCCACCCCAAAGCACCTTGTCCCCATGTTGATGAGGACAAGGGCCTCTTCCCGACAACCCTGGCCGTTGGTTGTCGGGGTCTGCGGGCGGGGGGCTTATCGGAATCTGGGAGCCCCCTTTTATAAGGGGGCCCTCAGATCCCGGCCCCCCACCCTATGTAAATGAGTATGGGGTACGATGTACCCCTACCCATTCACCTAAGGTGTAAAATGTAAAGTAAAAAACCACACAATTTTGAAAAAATATTTTATTGCACTGCTCCGGGGGTCTTCTTCCGTCTTGTGGGTCTTCTCGCCGGATTCCTCCGCCATTTACCTAGCTCTTTTACCGAGCAGAGGAGGCCGGCTACCTTCTTCGTCGTCTACGCCGTCGTCTGGGGGTCTCGATCCGCCTTCGGGGGTCTTCTGGGGTCTTCCGGGGTCTCTTCTGTTCTTGCCGCGGTCGTCGTTTTCCGCGCCGGCGCCGCCTTCTTCTTCTTCTTCTTCTTCTTCTTCTTCCGATGTTGACCCGTCGCTCTCTCTGGCCGGAATGCCAGAGCCGCGCTGTGCTGGGACTTATATAGGGACAAGGGGACAGGGTCACATGCTCATGTCACATGGTGACCCCGCCCCCCTGTGATGTCAGAGTCCCAGCATCCTCCGGGACTGTGATCCTTCTGCTGAGTTCCCGGGTCTGTACACCTGCTGTGCCCATTATGAGGGGTTCCCACCATCCCTGTGCTGAGTTCCCGGGTCTGTACACCTGATGTGCCCATTATGAGGGGTTCTCACCATCCCTGTACGGAGTTCCCGGGTCTGTACACCTGATGTGCCCATTATGAGGGGTTCTCACCATCCCTGAGCTGAGTTCCCGGGTCTGTACACCCGCTGTGCCCATTATGAGGGGTTCTCAGCATCCCTGTGCTGAGTTCCCAGGTCTGTACACCTGATGTGCCCATTATGAGGGGTTCTCACCATCCCTGTGCTGAGTTCCCAGGTCTGTACACCTGATGTGCCCATTATGAGGGGTTCTCACCATCCCTGTGCGGAGTTCCCGGGTCTGTACACCTGTTGTGCCCATTATGAGGGATTCCCACCATCCCTGAGCTGAGTTCCCGGGTCTGTACACCTGCTGTGCCCATTATGAGGGGTTCTCACCATCCCTGTGCTGAGTTCCCGGAGCTGTAAAGCTGCTGTGCCCATTATGAGGGATTCCCACCATTGCTGTGTTGAGTTCCCGGGTCTGTACACCTGCTGTAGCCCTTATGAAGGGATCCCACCATCGCTGTGCTGAGTTCCCAGGTCTGGATACCTGCTGTGCCCATTATGAGGGGCTCCCACCATCCCTGTGCTGAGTTCCTGGGTCTGTACACCTGCTGTGCCCATTATGAGAGGTTCCCACCATCCCTGTGCTGAGTTCCCGGTCTGTACACCTGCTGTGCCCATCCACCATCCCTGTGCTGAGTTCCCCGGTCTGTTCACCTGCTGTGCCCATTAGGAGGGGTTCCCACCATCCCTGTGCTGAGTTCCCTGGTCTGTTCACCTGCTGTGCCCATTATGAGGGGTTCCCACCATCCCTGTGCTGAGTTCCCAGGTCTGTACACCTGCTGTGCCCATTATGAGGGGTTCCCACCATCCCTGTGCTGAGTTCCCAGGTCTGTACACCTGCTGTGCCCATTATGAGGGGCTCCCACCATCCCACACTTTGACTTTCAATAAGCAGATCATCAAACAACTGGGCTGAAACACCCCTTTAGACACCCTTCATAATTTATAGACCACAGAGAGCGACCTCCGATGGGCGGGTACGCTCACTTCTCAAACCGCGCAGACAGCAACCCCATTGACAGCGGGCATTTCTCGCAGACAGAAGAAGGCACGGTGCTCCATTAGAGGCTTCGGGCGAAATAACGAAAATAAGCAAAAAGCAATTACCCAGGTGAAAGTGACAATTCGATCGCGCCACATTTATTCCCGAGAAGCTCTCTGATTGCCGAAAATAAACATTTTTCCAGGACGATTCCTCGCCGTTTCTTCCGGCGTCACACGCGGGGCACCCCCGAGGAAGATAGATGTTAAAACGTCGGCGGTCGGCAAGCCGGTAATTGGCTGAAAAACAAAGCCCTCGCGCGGGTTTGTAATAAGTGAATTATTTACTGGTGACCCCGGCTGAATGCTCGCCGCCAGGAATAAATTATTAAACGCCGATCTGTTAGAAATATGCCATAAATAAGTAATTTGGTGCCATCTTTAAGGAGAGCGGTAAATTACTAGCTTTGCGTTCTTGGCTAAACGCTCTCTTGGGTAAATTACTCCTCGCCCCAATGACTTATGAATGAGGACCACGTCATGGGGGGGAGGGGGGGGGGGGCGATTTACGGCCCGCCTTGGCAGCGATGGCATGTCCATTGAAGCCCAGGACGGCACGTGTGACGCGGTGTGTGTGTGCGAGGCACGCTGGGCACAAACTGAGGCTGCTGGCGGCGGTCACAAATTCCACCCCCTCCTCATGAAACACCATTTAAATCCCTTAGGCTATCATATACTGAACAGAAGGGATAGCGTGTGTTACAATGTCGTGACTTCTATTCATCCCACTTAAAGCAAGATGGAGACTACTATATATATATATATACCAGGGGCGGACTGACAGCTCATGGGGCCCCCGGGCAATAGGAGATTATGGGGCCCCCAGGCAATCAGAAGGTACTGGAGAGGCGGGGCAGCTATAATCTCTGGATTTTTAGACCAAAAGGATGTCGGTAAGGGGCATTTCAGAGACAGATGTAAAAAAAACAAAGATTTTTACATACTGTCCCTGGTTTTACTGACACTGGCAACCCTGATGGGGCCCCCTAGTGGCCCGGGGCCCTCGGGAAGTGCCCGAGTGGCCGAATGGTCAGTCCGCCCCTGGTATATATATATATATTATATTCGCTACTGGAGATCAGCGCCATATTTGTTCAGGCATCATCCAGGGCAGGGCCAGGACAAGGGGGTGGGGCAGAAGGGGAACTGTGGATTCATGTGAGGTGGGGGGGGGGGGGGGCACTGCAAGGAGATTGAAGGGTGGAGATTTGTTTTGGGAGGATGAGTTTGGGGGGTGGCAGGGGGTAAGAATTGTTTGAGATAGGAAATTTGGAGGGGTGCTAGGAGAGGTAAATTGGGGGGGGGGGGTTGTGTTGGGGGGTGGGGGAAGAGGATTTGTGCTAGGAGGGGGGATTGGGGGGGTTGTGCTAGCACAGCTTATGTGGTAGAGGGGGAGAAGGGCTTTGTGCTGGGAGGGGAATATTTTTTTTTGGGGGGGGTGGGGGTTGTGCTAGGAGGGGAGGTGGGGGGGGGGATAATTGTGCTGGGAAGCAAATGAGGAGGTTTGGGGATAGGATTTGTGTTCAGAAAGGTATTTTTTTTTGGGGGGGGGGGAGTTTGTTCTAAAATATGAGATTGGGGGTGGAGGGGGGATGTGTTGGAAGGGGAGGTGATAGGATTTGTGTTTAGAGGGGTCATTTTTATGGGAGGGGGATTTGTGCTGGGAGGGGAGGTGGGGTGGGGGGGGGGGGTTGTGCTGAGAGGGGAGGTGGGGGGATTTGTGCTGGGAGGGGTAGTGATAGGATTTGTGTTTAGAGGGGTATTTTTTTTTGGGAGGGGGGATTTGTGCTGGGAGGGGAGGTGGGGGGGATTTGTGCTGGGAGGGGAGGTGGGGGGCATTTGTGCTGGGAGGGGAGGTGGGGGGGATGTGTGCTGGGAGGGGAGGTGGGGGGGATATGTGCTGATAGGGGAGGTGGGGGGGCGATTTGTGCTGGGAGGGGAGGTGATAGGATTTGTGTTTAGAGGGGTAATTTTTTTGGGAGGGGGGATTTGTGCTGGGAGGCAAGTGTGAAGGTTTGGGAATAGGACTTGTGTTCAGAGCGGTAGTAATTTTTTTTTGAGGGGGGGGGGGTGTTTGTTCTAAAATTTGAGATGGGGGGGGGGGGGGGGATTCGTGATGGGAGGTGATAGGATTTGCGTTTAGAGGGGTAATTGTTTTTGGGGGGGGGGATTTGTGCTGGGAGGATTTGGGTAGAGAGAGAGGATTTGAGCTGGAAGGGGGAATGGGGGGGGGGGGGGACACAACAATTTGTGCTTGGAGAGAGGATTTCAGCAGGGGGCAGATTTGTATTGGGTGGAGAGGGAATTTTAGGGGGTAAGGGGGTAAGCATGCAGATTCGTGCTTGATTTTTATTTTTTGGGGGGGGGATTTATATGGGGTGGGGGGGATCACCATCACCAGGTGGCGGCTCAGAGATCATGCCAATCCTGGTGCCTGTGGTCAAACCCCGACCACTTACACTTTTTGTGTGGTTTTGCCCCTTAATATGTGAGAACTACCCTTGTCATGGCTGAGATCCCATCAGGTAATGCCCTCTTTTGAGTTACTGCACATGCTCAGTTGCTCAGTAACTCATAAGGGTGATGCTTCGATGTAGGGACACAGAATTATCAGGACAGAGGTCCGAGATGCAGGGCTGGCCCAGCAAATACAAACCAGTGGGCTGTGTTCACAAATGTCTGACACAGATCAGCCCCCTGCTACAGGCTTTCACCCCTTTGTGTAAGTGCTAGGTGTCAGTGCAGGGCCAATCAGCTGCAGGTGGGGATGCTCGTGACATCATCATGACATAATATAGCCACAGTGCGAATCCTGGTCTGCAGCTGGGGACTGATCTGTGTCAGTCAATTGTGAACACAGGCACCAGGATTTACATGATTATAGACTAGGACTCACCCCTGCTGTCAGTGCAGATGTGGTGTGCGCTACGGCATCTGCTTGTCCTTCCACCATAGATAAAATTACTTCAAGTGACACACGTCTTCAGGATCCAAAAAGGGCTTTATTAATTATGGGAAAAAAAAGTCCCAACGTTTACGCGTTTCTGCAGAAACGCGTAAGAGTTTGGACCTTTTTGGATCCTGAGGACATGTGTCACTTGAAGTATTCTTATTTACATGATTGTGCCATCCATGAGCTAACATCTCCGTCCAAAAAAGTAGATGGTGACCCTGGTTGATGCCTGAACAAAAGTGGTGCCAACTTTATGGAGAAGCAGAAGTAGGCATTGTCAGGGGGAAGTACTGTGACCTCTTTGATGCATTACTTTGAATGCTGCATCATACGTGAAAAACTACATCCAATGACAAATTCCTAACCACGGACAAGCCACTACAATCAGCACCACATCCCTAAATGTAACCGATATAGGAATACTTGTGGGATGTTTAAGGTGCGTGTACTAATAAATTGATCCAAGAAGGTATATTAAAAATATACATTTTATTTAAACAATGATTAAAAAATTGGCTAAAAACAATTCCACGACAAGTACAAAAAGTACAATCCTTATGATGGCGTTCCCAACATGTTTCGCCCTCAATCTGTGCTTCCTCAGGGGATGCAGTCCACTTGGAACACAAGCCTTCTAAAAGAGAAAAAAAATATATATACATTGATATCAAATACAAAGCATTTTTAGAGCCACAACAGCAGAAAATACAACAGAAAAAAAAACATATAAAGAGGTTGGATTCATGTGGATATTCCACTCAAAGGTATCCCTACTCACCCCCAGGAAATCCTCGGGTGAGTAGGGATTCCTTTGAGTTGAAAATGCACATGTATGTAAATTCAACCTTTTGCTGTTGTATTTTCTATTGTTGGATTTCTAAAAATGCTTTGTATTTGATATCAATGTATATACATATCTCCCAACTGTCCCTGATTTGGAAGGACTGTCCCTGATTTGGAAGGACTGTCCCTGATTTGGAGCAATGTCCCTCTTTCCCCCTCGTTTGTCCCTCATTTTGGTCTGATTTATATAGTTGTATATAAAATGCACTTTTTATCTTTCAAACAGTGATTCCCAGTGCTAAAACTTTTATCCAAATTATAAATTGATGAATTTGTACATTTTAAAAGCCAATATAAAGGAATAGTAGTGGTAGAAAAAAGTCCCTTGTGGATTTAATAACCTTTTTTTTTGGTTAATTCTCCTTTAAGGGGGCGTGGCAGGGGGGCGTGTCCTATGCCTACATACATTTGGTAGTAGGTGTCCCTCATTCCCATCTCAAAATGTTGGGAGGTATGTATATACAGTATATTTTTTCTCTATTAGAAGGCTTGTATCCCAAGTGGACAGCATCTCCCGAGGAAGCCCAGATTGAGGGCGAAACATGTTGGGAACTCCATCAAATCTGCTGTATCCATAAGGATTGTACTTTTTGTACTTTTGAATAATTTTTGAATCATTCTTTAAATTAAATGTATATTTTTTTAATATACCTTCTTGGATAAATGTATTAGTATTGCACATTAAAAATCCCACAAGTATTCCTATATCTATACATCTAATGACAGGTCCACTTAACAAAAAAATAAGGTGATACCTATTTATGAGAAGGACCCTTCTACAGTATTGTAATAGAATGTATAACTCTTTGATGACTACGCCTATTTCTGACATTTGGTGTTTACAAGCTAAAATCCGTATTTTTCGCTAGAAAACTACTTAGAACCCCCAAACATTATATATATATATTTTTAAAAATAATAAATAATAAAATGGCGATTGTTGCAATATTTTATGTCACACAGTATTTGTGCAGCGTTGTTTTAAGCGTAACTTTTTGGGAAAAAGATACTTTCAGGAATTAAAAAAAAACGAAACAGTAAAGTTAGCCCAATTTTATTTGCATAATGTGAAAGATGATGTTACGCCGAGTAAGTAGATATCAAACATGTCACGCTTTATAATTTCACGCACTCGTGGAATGGCTTACGGTTACCAGGTTAGAGTTACGGAGGAGGTCTAGTGCTAGAATTATTGCTCTCGCTCTGACGATCGCGGCGATACCTCACATGTGTGATTTGAACACCTGTTTACATATGCGGGCGCGACTTCCGTATGCGTTTTCTTTGCTGCGCGAGCTCGCGGGGAAGGGGGTGCTTTAAAAAAAATTTTTTTTTCTTATTTATTTTAATGTGATCACTTTTATTGCTGTCACAAGAAATGTAAACATCCCTTGTGACAGTAATAGGTGGTGACAGGTACTCTTTATGGAGGGATCGGGGGTCTAAAAGACCCCAAATCCCTCCTTTGCACTATTCAGATCACTGAATACTGTATATTTTTTTAAAATCCGGCGCCATTGGCAGCCGTGTAAACAGGAAGTGACGTCATGACGTTGCTTCCGTGTTTATATCCAGGAGACTGGAACAAGGCCATTTCCGTCTTCGTTACAGTCTGTCACTAGCCGCCGGAAGCGCCGGATGTTCGATCGGGCCTCCCGATGGAACGGGAGGCCCGGCAAGAGCGGCGTGAGGCGGTGGGAGGGGGGAACGTCCTCCGGTATAAGAGCCGAGCTTTTAGCCGCATCCCTTGTTATACCTGGATAGCCAATCGCCCGCTCTAAACAACGGTACTGGGATGATGCCTGCAGCTGCGGGCATCATCCCGGTATAACCCCCGAAAGCCGAGCGAGCATATCTGCGTACGCTCGGCGGGAAAGGGATAAACAACTGACTCCATCTTAGATTCTCTTGCATAAAGTAGAAGTGAACTTTTCGTGTGTGTGATTCCTGTGTCTCATTTGGTCTCTCACGGATCCGAGGGTCCCGGTGGTCTGCCTGCATACACCAGGGTGGTCCTCAAGGTGTACAATTCCTTTCAAGTATGTCTCCTGGTTCGGTTCAGCTTTTAATTCTGATCATCCACAGGTTGTATTGTGACATTCATCGCCTTTTTTTTTCAGCTGGTAGACGTTGCAGATTCAATCAGACGGCTGATTTTTTCAAGCTCCAAGAAACAAACGCGTACAACACCATGTATGCAAACAAAAAAAAAATTGTATATCTATAAAAGAGGAGGCTAACATTTAAAATCTCCCCCTCCGAGGCACCACACATGTCGAGGTAGAGATTTTAATATTGCATGGCTCCCCACAGGCTGCAAGAGGTGATGCATTTGTAATTACAGCTATTAGTCATCGTGATCGGTAGGGGTAGGAGACCAGGGAAGTCAGCTTATGGAATGTTCTGAAATAATAATAATCATGGCTCAGAATGTTATGTTTTGGAGATGCCAAGCAGCCAATACGTGGCATTTGAAATAGTTTCCAGCACAGGCTGAGCTGTGTTGAGTTTATCCTGTTTTGTAGAGAGATCGGTGGAAATACTTCTTACAGGTGTAAGAGGAGCTTCTAAATCACATGTGGTCGGTGTAGGTTCTGCAGTGGTGGAGCCTATGAAGAGTGTGGTCTTTCCCAGTACACCCACAAGGAGGTGTGCGTTTCAAGGAGCAACATTCCTGAATCAGTGTTCTCTATTACTAGTAAAGAGCCTCTGTATCACATGTGATCAGATAGGTGAAAAAAAAATCTTACAGGTGTGAGAGGAGCTTCTAAATTACATGTGGTTGGTGTAGGCTCTGCAGAGGTGGAGCCTAAGATGAGTCTGGTCTTTCCCAGTTACTCCACAAGGAGGTGTGGGTTTCATGGAGCAATATTCCTAAATCAGCATTCTTCATTACTAAGGAGGAGCCTCTGCACCACATGTCGTCTGTGTAGGTTCTGCGGAGGTAGGACCTAAGGAGAGTCCTGTCTTTCCCAGTTCCCCTACAAGAAGGTGTGGGTTTCATGGGGTGACAATCCAAATTCAACGTTTCCATTACTAGTGAGGAGCCTCTGAATCACATGTGGTCAGTGTGGGCTCTGCAGTGGTGGAGCCTATGAAGAGTGTGGTCTTTCCCAGTTCCCCCACAAGGAGGTGTGGTTTTCAAGGAGCAACATTCCTGAATCAACGTTCTCCATTACTAGTGAGGAGCCTCTGTATCACATGTGATCAGATAGGTGGAAAAAAATTCTTACAGGTGTGAGAGGAGCTTCTAAATTACATGTGGTTGATGTAGGCTCTGCAGAGGTGGAGCCTAAGATGAGTCTGGTCTTTCCCAGTTACTCCACAAGGAAGTGTGGGTTTCATGAAACAATATTCCCAAATCAGCATTCTTCATTACTAAGGAGGAGCCTCTGCATCACATGTCGTCTGTGTAGGTTCTGCGGAGGTGGGATCTAAGGAGAGTCCTGTCTTTCCCAGTTCCCCTACAAGAAGGTATGGGTTTCATGGGGCGACATTCCAAATTCAACATTTCCATTACTAGTGAGGAGAATCTGAATCACGTGTGATCAGTGTGGGCTCTGCAGAGGTGGAGCCTAAGAAGAGTCCGGTCTTTCCCAGACCCTCTGCAAAAAGCTGTGGATTTCAAGTAACAACATTCCCAAATCAAGTTTGTTCATTACTAGTGAGAAGCCTCTGCATCACATGTGGTCAGTTTGGGCTCTACAGAGGTGGAGCCTAGGAAGAGTCTTGTCTTTCCCACCCCCTTCGACAAGGAGGTGTGGATTTAAAGGAGCGACATTCCCAAATCATCGTCCTCCATTACTAGGGAGGAGCCTCTGCATCACATGACATCTATGTAGGTTCTGTGGAGATTACACCTAAGAAGAGCATAGTCTTTACCAGAACCCCTGCAAGGAGGTGTGAGTTTCAAGTTTTCATAACATCTGTGTAGGCTATGTGGAGGTGGGACCTAAGAAAAGCCTGGTCTTTCCCAGTTCCCCTACAAGGAGGTGAAGGTTTCAAGGAGCGACATTCTGAAATCAACATTCTCTATTACTACTGAGGAGCCTTTGCATCACATGTGGTTGGTGTGGGCAGAAGCCTAGGAGGAGTCCAGTCTTTCCAAGGACCTCCGCAAGGAGGTGTGAGTTTGAAGGAGCAACATTCCCAAATAAATTGCAATCTCAAGCAATTGCCCCTGACTCCCCGCCCTCAAGATGAGCAGAGGAGGCAGGTAGAATTAAAGGGGTGGAGGGTTGGAGTGAAGAGGATGGGGGAGGTTTGGGGTGCAGAGGTTAGCAGGGGTTTTAGGATGCAAAGGTGTACTGACAGAGCGGATAAAGATGTAGGTCACGTGTAGGGCAGCCCAATTATTTCAATGGGCTGCTTTATGCACTAGAAATGCGGAAGAAAGTCCCTAACGCTTTTTCAAAATCACACGGTTGCACAGCACATGTCAGCAGATGCGTGAGGGTGTCATTAACAATTAATGGTACTGCTGTGTATCTGCTAAAGGGCAGCACGTTTCTGTGGTGTAAGAAAAGCAATTTTTCATGCGTTCCCGACACACACAAATATGAATGCAGGCTAAATGTCCCAGTGTGAAGGTCCCCCTTACATTAGTGGTCAGTGTAAATCCCTCCTTACATTGGTGGTTACTGTGAATGCTCCTATTACATTAGTGGTCAGTGTAAATGCCCTTTACATTGGTGTTCAGTGTAAATCTTCTCATTACATTGGGGCTTGGTGTACAATACTTTTATTCACACTAGTGGCCAGTGTGAACATCCCCCTTACATTAGTGGTCACTGTAAATCCCTCCTTACATGGGTTGTTACTGTGAATGCTTCTATTACATTAGTGGTCAATGTAAATCCCCTTTACATTGGTGGTCAGTGTAAATCTTCTCATTACATTGGGGCTTGGTGTTCAATACTTTTATTCACACTGGTGGCCATTGTGAATGTCCCCCTTACATTAGTGGTCACTGTCAATCCCTCCTTACATTGGTGGTTACTGTGAATGCTTCTATTACATTAGTGGTCAGTGTAAATCCCCATTACATTGGTGGTCAGTGTAAATCTTCTCATTACATTGGGGGTTGGTGTACAATCCTTTTTTCACACTAGTGGCCAGGGTGAACGTCCCCCTTACATTAGTGGTCACTGTAAATCCCTCCTTACATTGGTGGTTACTGTGAACGCTCCTATTACATTAGTGGTCAGTGTAAATCCCCTTTACATTGGTGGTCAGTGTAAATCTTCTCATTACATTGGGACTTGGTGTACAATATTTTTATTCACACTAGGAGCCAGTGTGAAGGTCCCCCTTACATGGTCACTGTAAATCCCTCCTTTCATTGGTTGTTACTGTGAATGCTTCTATTACAATAGTGGTCAGTGTAAACCCCTATTACATTGGTGGCCGGTATTGAAATTCCTCTTTAAACAAGATCCAGTGTTGCAAGGCAGGTTCCTGGGTTTGGTCCATGAAGAATTCTGCAAATATTGCTTGAATTTTGCAAACTTTGTGGCAGACCTTATGAAAGTCTATGAAAGAGGGAGGGGTACTTGTTATTCAATTCTGGACAATCTTCCAAATTCTAAAGGTAAAAAAGGATGAATTCAGAAATAAAAAAATAATTGTTCTAAATTGTATTTTTAGATAGGAAATCTTTTATGATACACGGTACTTTATTCAGTGAATGTTTACTTAAAGGACCACTGTGCTGTAAATTTAGGTTTAAAAAAAAAAAAAGTATTTACAATTCTTTTATTCACACTAAGGGCCAGTGTGAAGGTCCCCCTTACATTAGTGGTCACTGTAAATCCCTCCTTACATTGGTTGTTACTGTGAATGCTCCTATTACATTAGTGGTCAGTGTAAATCCCCTTTACATTGGTGGTCAGTGTAAATCTTATCATTACATTGGGGCTTGGTTTTCAATTCTTTTATTCACACTAGGGGCCAGTGTGAAGGTCCTTCTTACATTAGTGGTCACTGTAAATCCCTCCTTACATTGGTTGTTACTGTGAATGCTTCTATTACAATAGTGGTCAGTGTAAACCCCTATTACATTGGTGGCCGGTATTGAAACTCCTCTTAAAACAAGATCCGGTGTTGCAAGGCAGGTTCCTGGGTTTGGTCCATGAAGAATTCTGCAAATATTGCTTGAATTTTGCAAACTTTCTGGCAGACCTTATGAAAGTCTATGAAAGAGGGAGGGGTACTTGTTATTCAATTCTGGACAATCTTCTAAATTCTAAAGGTAAAAAAGGATGAATTCAGAAATAAAAAAATAATTCTTCTAAATTGTATTTTTAGACAGGAAATCTTTTATGATACACGGTGCTTTATTTAGTGAATGTTTACTTAAAGGACCACTCAGCTGTAAATTTAGTTTTTTTTTTAAAAAAAGTATTTACAATTCTTTTATTCACACTAAAGGCCAGTGTGAAGGCCCCCCTTTACATTAGTGGTCACTGTAAATCCCTCCTTACATTGGTTGTTACTGTGAATGCTCCTATTACATTAGTGGTCAGTGTAAATCCCCTTTACATTGGTGGTCAGTGTAAATCTTATCATTACATTGGGGGCTTGGTGTACAATCCTTTTATTCACACTAGTGGCCAGTGTGAAGGTCCCCCTTACATTAGTGGTCACTGTAAATCCCTCCTTAAATTGGTTGTTACTGTGAATGCTTCTATTACATTAGTGGTCAGTGTAAATCGCGTTTACATTGGTGGTCAGTGTAAATCTTCTCATTACATTGGGGCTTGGTGTACAGTCCTTTTTTCACACTAGTGGCCAGTATGAACGTCCCCCTTACATTAGTGGTCACTGTAAATCCCTCCTTACATCGGGGTTTACTGTGAACGCTCCTATTACATTAGTGGTCAGTGTAAATCCCCTTTACATTGGTGGTCAGTGTAAATCTTCTCATTACATTGGGACTTGGTGTACAATACTTTTATTCACACTAGGGGCCAGTGTGAAGGTCCCCCTTACATTAGTGGTCACTGTAAATCCTTCCTTACATTGGTTGTTACTGTGAATGCTTCTATTACAATAGGGGTCAGTGTAAACCCCTATTACATTGGTGGCCGGTAGAATTTTCAATGTTTTTTTTTTGCGGATGTGTCTGTTATTGCCGAATTATATAGAATTCTTTGCTCCTTAAATTTTGCAGCCTTGCCATGAGTGGCGGTGTTCATCTATAAGACGCGAACAAATCCGAGTGACTTATGTTTACACAGACCCGTTATCCTGTAGAACTGCTTGATCTCTGAGTAATGCAGAAAATTACCATTTTGATCATGCAACCTGCCTGCGGGCCTCTTATTGCTCCGGAACAACACATATTTCACGTCCCTGAGTCACCACAAATGAACCCTATCATCTTGATGTGTCACAGTCTGATGCAGGCCCTGTTGTGTAAGGATTGTATTCGGAAGCCTCTGCTGGCAAGGTTAAGCTATGTATTAATGAATGGTTAAAGGGTCTTCAGCTTCTGGGAGACGGTGAAGCGTTAAACTATCTGTCTTCTTTCATCTCTTGGGCACTGGGGTGATCCATTTCAAAACGTCTTGTGGCTTTGCAGTACATATGGATCTCTTAACCACTTGCTTACTTGGCACTTAAACCCCCCTCCTGCCCAGACCAATTTTCAGCTTTCGGCGCTGACGCACTTTGAATGACAATTGCGCGGTTACACAACACTGTACACAAATTACATTTTTATAATTTTTTTCCGAAAAAAAGAAGAGCTTTCTTTTAGAGGTATTTAATCACAGCTGGGGTTTTTATTTTTTGCTAAACAAACAAAAAAAGCTGGACATTTTTGAAAAAATAAATAAATCATATTTAATAGTTTGTTATAAAATTTTGCAAACAGGTTATTTTTCTGCTTCATTGATATGCACTGATGAGGCGGCACTGGTGGGCACTGATAGGCTGCACTGGTGGGCACTGATAGGCTGCACTGATAGGCACAGGTAAGGCGGCACTGATAGGCACAGATAAGGTGGCACTGATGGGGTCAGATAAGTCGGTACTGATGGGCACAGATAAGGCGGCACTGATGGCCACTGATAAGATGGCACTGATGGGTGGCCCTGATGGGTGGCATGGATGGGCACTGATAGGTACCACTGATAGATGGCACTGATGGGCACTGATAGATGGCACTGATAGATGGCACTAACAGGGGCACTGATGGGCACTGATAGGTGGCACTGATGGGCACTGGTAGGTGACACTGATGGGCACTGATAGGTGGCACTGATGTGCAGCACTGTTTAGGCACTGATTGTGGGCACTGATAGGTGGCACTGTGGGCACTGACAGATGGCACTGTGGGCACTGACTGGTGGCGCTGGTGGGCACTGGTAGGCGGCACTTGTAGGGGGAACAGGTGGGCACTGATGAGCTGGGGCACATCGCAGTGATCGGGACTAATGTCCCTCTCACTGCCGCCGGGGATCGGCTATTTTTTTTTCTCCTCACGCTGTTAGCGCGAGGAGGAAAAATAGCTGATTACCGGCTGTGTTGTCATCACATGATCAGCTGTCATTGGCTGACAGCTGATCACGTGGTAAGGGGTTGGGATCGATCTGTGATCCAGTGAGTCTCATAGACTCGCTGATCACAGAGCGCGCCGCTCGGGCACAGGCCGCTCGGGCATGGGACTACGTCAATAGATGTAGTCCCGGCAAAGCAGGTCCACACTGTAGCCGTCATTCGGCTATAGCGCGGATCTCTAGCGGTTAAAGGATATCTAAAAACAAAAAATATTTTTGGTTTGGAGAGGGTAGATAATGGTTAAGGCAGAAATTCCCAACCAGATTTCCATGAAACCCTAAAGTACCTCAAGAAGTCACTAGGGGTTCCATGAGCTGTGGCTGGTTGACCTTCCATTTGATGATGCCTCCATAGTTTCCAGCCCAATGCTACTTGGCAAAACCACCAAGGATATTTTTAGCTGTCTGTAAGGGTGGCATTATTTCGACTGGCCACCAATGTAAGGGGCATTTTGCCACTGACTACCAATTAATTGGTTTTAGTCCCTTAAAGGATATATCTAAAACCAAAATGTTTTTTTTTTTTTTTTTATTTAGTTTGGAGAGAGTAGGGAATAGCTAAAGTGATTGTAAAGCTTTCATTTTTTTTTCATTAAAATAATAAACATGTTATCCTTACCAGCTCTGTGCAGTGTTTATGCACAGAGTAGCCTGGATCCGCCTTTTCTCAGGTCCCATGCCGGCACTCCTGGCTCCTCCCTCCTGTCGGGTGCCCCCACAGCAAGCAGTTTGTTATGGGGCACCCGAGTTGAGCCGCTGCTCTGTGTGTCCATTTACACACAGAGCTGTGACTTGGCCCGCCCCTCCATCTCCTGCTTGGCTCACTGGCTGTGATTGACAGCCGTGGGAGTGAATAGCTCCTTCTGCTGCCAATAACCACTGACTTTCCATTTGGTGATGCCTCCATAGTTTCCGGACCAAAGCTACTTGGCAGAACCACCAAGGATCTTTTAAGGCTGTCTGTAAGGGTGGCATTCTGACAACCACTGTAAAGACGCCATTCTTTCGACTGGCCACCAGTGTAAGAGTACATTTTCCTACTGACCACCAATGAATTGGTTTTAGTCTCTTAAGGGATATCTAAAACCCAAACATATTTTTTTAGTTTAGAAAGAATAGAGAATGGTTAATGGTTTCACAAGACTAGGGTCTTGTGAAACCCTAAAGTTCCTCAAGCTCCCGATTAAAGGTAAGTTCTGCTTTAGTAATCTATACAAATTAATTATGTGTGCCATTCATAATAGTCTGAGCCTAGGAAGTATGATTAAACCACCCTAGGCAGTGTGATAGCACCGTGAGAGGGGGCGCGGCCATGACAGTCTGGGTTTAGAGGGAGCAATTAACGCTAACTGGTATTTAACTTGGAAGACTGAGGACATCTAGTGGTTAAGAGAAAGAATTACATTGGACAGCTCCAGATTAAGGGTAGTCCTGCTTTATTAAGCTATGCAAATTAGTGATGTGTGCCATTGGTAATATTCTGAGCCCAGGAAGCATGATTAAACCACCCTAGGCAGTGTGATAGCACCGTGAGAGGGCACGCGGCCATGACAGTCTGGGTTTAGAGGGAGCAATTAACACTAACCGGTATTCAACTTGGAAGACTGAGGACATCTAGTGGTTAAGAGAAAGAATTACACTGGACAGCTCCAGATTAAGGGTAGTCCTGCAAATTAGTGATGTGTGCCATTCGTAATATTCTGAGCCCAGGAAGCATGATTAAACCACCCCAGGTGGTGTGATGGCACCGTGCCAGGGGGCGTGTCCATGACAGTCTGGGTTTAGAGGGAGCGGATTGGCGCTAGCTGTTGTTCAACTTGGAAGACTAAGGACATCTAGTGGTTAAGAGTAAGAATTACATTGGACAGCTCCAGATTAAAAGGCAAATTTTGCTTTAATAATCTATAAAATTCAAAAAAAAAAAAAAGTAATTAGCAGTAAACTATTATAGCGTCCCTTTGATTTAAACATTACCGGCAATAGACAAAAAAGTGTGTTTTTTGGCCTTGTGGTGAAAGAATTAGGAAGTGTTAATAGAGAAGTGGGGGTGAGATGTGGGAGAGAAGGATGGCGGGGAGGAAATAAAAAGAAAATAAGGGCACCTTTACCACGTCCTCTCGACGTGATTTAGCACCCTTCACAAGTGTAATAGAACCCTTACACCTTCCATCTGCCTCCAATGATGTTCTGTCAACAGAATGGAGCATCTCCTACTTAATACAATAATGTGATTTCTCACCCACCGCCGTACGCACCTTAGAAAACCTTTTTACTACGCCAACACAGGAAATCAAATCAGCTGCTCGTCTCACAGCCTTTCCTCCTTTTCTCACTGCTCAATAAAACAGAAAAAAAAAGACCTTTACCAGAATAGAAGGTGGAAGTGTTCCATGAAAGCTCATCCTAGAATTCTTTACACCAGGATCCCATTTTCTTCAGTTTATTAGTCGATCTTTAAAATTTGTGCCCAGTGCCTGCAGAATGCCCATTGCCCGCAGAGCACCCAGTATCTGCCTGGGTACCTAAAGAGACAGTTATGTATCAATAATCCTTTCTTTTTTTTTTTTTTTTAAATACAGCTAGTAGAAGTATTGTACATGAATATGTCTTCATATTAGCTTCTTGTACCCTTCTACACACTAGAACTCCAATGAGAAAACCGTGAGTTGATCAGGCTTAACTATCAGACTAACACAAAAAAAAAATATTTTATTTTTTTATGTTTTTATTTTTATTTTTTATATATTTATGTTCTCTGTGTATTTTTTTTTTCTCATATGTTTTTTCACAGGTTGTTCCAAAGTATTTTTACCTTTATATATTAAATATTAATATTTAATATATAAACAGATATTGGTATTTTTTTGTAATAAGTTCAGGTACTGTTTTATGCACTATTTCCCACTAATTATTCCTTCCAATTTCATATATATATATTTTAACTTTAATTTATACTGTATTTTTATCCAAGCTTAATCTGTGCCTATCTTTGTACTTTAACAACTGTACTTTTTTTTTTTTTTAATTATTATACACGATTTAATAACTTTAATACTTTAATAACAACACACCGATTGTGGCTATTAGTTCCATATATAAATGTATATGTATTTATATATATATATATATATATATATTTTATATATATATATATATTTTATACATTTATATATAGTATATATATATACAGTATATAAATTTTGTGCTTATCTGTCAGCCCTGAAGAAGAGGGAGTACATTCCCCTGAAGTGCTTTGGCTGTATGTATGTACATGTTTACACTTTTAATAAACATTTTATGAACCATACATCAAAGTTGCAGTCTTTTGGACACCGGGTGCTCCTTCTATCCTACCCAAACCTTCTCACGGAAACGACCATAAGGCCATATTGGAAAAGTAGCCTCCCAAGCCCCCAAAGAGGGTCAACCACCACCATCCACCATTGGGCATGATCTACTGGAAGAGATTTCTTCCTCTTTACCCAAAAAAGCACCCACCCAAGACCAATGACTGATCCTGTCAATTGAGCTAGGTCTCCAGCCCAACTTAGACTAACACTGGGAACCTTCTGACAGGAAGAGAGAGGAGTTTTGATCTCACCAGTGGGGAGATAGTTCTTCCCCATCCAATCAGTAAGCTTGGGCCTTGTATGTGGACTTTACACTTCAGTTCCAAAGTTACTCACAGCCTAGTGTGACCATGGAAGACCTCTGGCATTCAGAAGCAGCCAATCCTGTGTCCAAATACTGCTGATTTTAGCATTCCCACACTTCTGGGTGGTAGTAAGAAAACAATTTGTGATGGTCCACAATGGCCATTGGAAGTAGAAAATGTCCTGGCATCAGGGGGAGTAAACAATGCCACATCTTTGGTGTCAGTGAGAGGAATTGTGTCAGATTCTCACGTACCTGTATGATGAGTGCAGAGGAAGACCTCCCTTACGTATCTGACTCGCAGCCCCAGGTAGAGCAGACAGGAGGCACGGGAGTGCAGAGTGTTATGAGAGCCTGGCGGGTCAGTTGTTGGAAGGGCGACTCCGGGGTCCCAGATGCTGTAGAGGTGACCACCAACTGGAAGGAGAATCTGAACAGCAGACAGGCTGGAGGCTGAAGCACCCGATATCCACACCCAGATGTTGGATCAGACCAACAGTACACAGTTCAGGGGATTGAGAATTCCAGTGGAAGCAGGTAGATTGGTTAAGGCACAGATAGGTGATGCTGGAGCTAGGCAGGCAGGTCAGGTCACAGGCTGGGTTAACAACTGGTGGGCAGCGTGGTATCCAAGGAACAGGCAGGTTCAAGGTCAGAGGCAAGCCAAGGTCAGGTGCAGGCGGAGAGCTGGGGAATTCCAAAGGTCAAGCCGGGTCGTTCAGGAGATCAAACACAGAAGCAGATAAACAGGAGCAGACAGCACTGATCCTGTGTGCATCCCCTGTTTAAGTAGGACGTTTGGCGCCAAGTTTGGCGCCAAGTGCCGCGCACGCACACCAGCACGCACAGGCGCGCGCGCACGGGCGCACACAGGTGCGTGCCAGGGCGGCCAAGGCTGTGTCTTCTACCAGGACTTTCCTGATAAATTTTGTGCCATTGTTGGTGTCATTGGGTGGGAAGAATCATGCCACATTGGTGGCGTCACCAGGAGGAACTTTGCCCCATTGTTGGTGTCATTGGGTGCAGCTGGGCCCCATTGTTTATAATAATAAAAGTGATCCGCGTAGACTTCTTACACATTAATATTATAGAAAATGAATCCCAAATAGTGTGAAAAAGTAAAAAAAGTGAAAAAGTCAACACAATGTGCCCCAATGTTGTTGTCATTGGGAGGAATTATGCCCCATCGTTGGTGTCAGTGGGGAGAATTATGCCCCATTGTTGAGAGAGCATGAAATATTGCCCCAAGGGCTGAATAAAAGCAAGGAAAGGGGCCGCATCTGGCCCCCCGTGCCACAGTTTGGAGACCACTGCCCTAGTGTAATTGGATGACAATCCTCTGCCCCTGTATCCTAATTGCTCTTCTGCATTGTCACCCTCTCATGTGCGTCTGGTGGAGCCTATAAGTGGTCCTGCTGACACTTGTTGAGCTGTCATGGTCCACCCGTGTCACTACTGGTAAACCCACCTGGAGAAATGCCAAGTAGACAAGTAGTGGCTGCAAAGAGACTGCAGAATAAGAAGCACTGAGATATAACAAAGAACAAAGAAAAGAGTACAGTACATCTCTTTTTAAACTATTCAGCCACAAAAATGTGGGTTGCGAGGTGGTGCCAGCTTAAAAGAAATGTTAGCAAGAAACGCAATTCAAAGCACAATATTCTAAAACAAAGAACCTTAGGCTGTGACAGGTTTCGGCACTTCGCTTAACCGCCGACGGCACGTCGAACGGCAACATCAATAAATCTGTGGGACCTGAAGTCAATGCCCTCATCTATTCAGAAATAGGCGAGATATAAATCACTTTGTGAGGTAATTCACCCATGCATTCCACTTAGACGCCTTCCTGGGTAACATAAATTAAATGTTTTATTGTGGATCACTAGTTCCACAGAGACATGGAACTTGACTGGTAAAATGAAGTAATCGCAGGCTTCTTCTTGTGTGAATCTCTATGATTTTCTGTGAAAGGAGCAGCCTCCCTACCCACCATATATGTTTAAGATATGTTTGTGCTTTATATTCAGTTGGATAAAGGCTAAAGGGTTGTTTAAAGGGGTTATCCAATTATCTCATTTTTTTATTACTGGATTATATACCATAAACCAGTGGTTCTCAACCACTGGATCTTGGCCCTCTACCGGGCCGTGGCCTTCCTTCTGCCAAGCCTTCAGCCACCTGCAGATCCCCTAACATCCTATAGTGCCTCCCAGGTCCTATAGTGCCCACCTACCTCCCATAAAAGCCCACAGTGCCCTCAGTTTCCCTGAGAGCCCTCGGCCTTCAGCCAACTTAAGATCCCTCAACCTTACACAGTGCCTCCCAGATGCCATAGTGCCCCCCCCCCCAACACACACAACCTATCACAGCCTACTGCAGAGTCTCCAGCCCTTCATAGTGCTCCCAACCTCCCACAGTGCTCTCCAGCTCCCTCCAAAAGCCCCATCCCTTACAAAACCACAAAGTCTGCTGCAGAGTTCCCTAACCCACTCCCCAACCCACAAAGCCCACAGTGACAGCTAGCTCAATCCAGAGCCATCCAGCTTTTTAACTTTCAATGTGTTTTTATTTTATTATTCAAATTCAAATAACAAGACAATGTCATAGAAAGTATATTCAATAAAGAGTAAACCCTAGAGATGTGAAATTAAGCATAAGCATCTGGATGTCAAGATACAACACCTCAAAACTTTAAGCTGAAAAATAAAATATATTTGGTGGAAATATTGGTGAGGTTAACAATATGTATTAACATAGAAGGATAGAATTCGTTAGTGGCCAGGTCATGAAATATGTATCAAATCCTTTAGGGACTAGTTACATAGAATCCCAATGAGCCATTTAGACCTGTGTTACTAGGAATGGTGATAGCACAGGAAAAGGTATAGTGTAGGAACCAAATAAGGGGTATAGGAAAGGGAAAGGGGGGGGGGGAAGGAAAAAAAAGGGAGGGGGGTTCCCTTGTGCCATTTTCTGTAAGTAACAACATAGAATTATATGTAATATCAAGTCACCTTGTATCTCTAAGAATATCTAATAAACAGTAAATATTAAAGAGAGAAATAAGGAAAACGAGAAGAAGAAAGAGGAAAAAGGAAGAAAAGGGGGGGGGGAGGGTCAGCCAGAGGTGAATCACGAGGGCAATATATTTATCTTATCCACGGATCCATCCAGCATTTTAATACACGTTTTGCATTTCTATACTTTTATTGTATACACTTTATTTTGTACTGTTGGAGGCATGGAATGTTTGGGAACAATTTGATTGGGCCTGGTTTCAAAAAGGCTGAGAACCACAGGTAATTGACTTTTATTTTCTTTGACCGATATTATTATCATATATTTTTTTCATCTTAGTCCTGATTTCGTCCAGCCTTTTTCCACCAATTCCTGTCTACATGCCGGCTATTCAGTGTCAGTAGCACTTCAGGGCTCTGCATTGGCTTCGTGATGGTGGCAACAGTGGAACATGCCTGCATACTGTGTGCCAGACTTGAATTCTTGTTGGATTACAGAATTGTGTTTTGTGCAACAACTACTGTACATCAGTATTTAGTAGAGATATATTCTCCAGCCAGTAGATGGCAGTGTTTATATGTTTGTAGGTGCATCTATGGTAGGGTCTATGTCTTTTCCCTGAATAAAGCTCCTGTTTCCTGTCTGCAGTTAAGCAGCAAAGCCCATGTGGACTGTGCACTGTCTGTTCTGTCGAGCTATATACAGAATTTCTAACAATTCTCCACTAGAGGCGCATGTGACAGGATGACAATGCAGTAACCCAATTGGGAGACAGTTATCACCTGATAATAGAAAACACCTGAACCTACCTTTATGAAAGGATCACCAGATATTATTTTGGTGAATGCTGCCGAAAAAATATATAAAACAATAAAATATATATATATATACTATTACCATGTTAAAACATAACTGAGATTATAGAGGTTAAATTTACATATAAAAAAACACAATTAAGAAAATGGCACTATGGAAAGCTCATTGGTCCCTTAAAAAACACCAAAACCCTACTTATCTTTGCTTTGACTCGTGCATTTTGCCAAAATGTTCAATTTCACCGTAAATTTCCGATTTTGGTCAACATCTTGGAAAAATGTAAACTTTAAATTTTTGTAAAAGCTGCGGATTTATAAGTAAAAATATATAACATTACCATGTTAAAGCATAAATGAGATTATAGTGGTTGGGTTAACGTAAAAAAAACTAAAATAAATGCAACCGCTCAGAAAATGGCGATATGGAAAGCCCATTGCTTCCTTAAAAAACAACAAATCCCTACTTATCTTTGCTTTGACTAGTGCATTTTGCCAAAATGTGGAATTTCACCGTATTTAAAAAATTTTGACAAAATGTTGGAAAAATTCGAACTTTTAATTTCGCTCATGCCTAATAATGTTCAGCAATGGGTAGTCCAAACTGTACAGGTTGGGTAGGCCAAAATTGATATTTTTGTAAAAACGTTAAACATAGGTTGGCTACCAGTTTTCTCAACGGCAGAACTCCAGGTAAACAGATTGGTGTCTTTTATACCTGCCTGGAGTTGAGCTTTACCTGCTTTTGTGTAGCGCATCTATATTTTTTTTTCGAGCGTGAACACGACCCCCTTCTCAGTTCTTGCTCCAAAAAGCCTTGCATCTGCCTGCACTGTAACCAACATAAGAGCCTCTATCTGTTTCACACTAATGCCGTCTACAAGCACCTCGGGTCAGCGCTGTCTCATCTAATATCTTCCTTCTGCGTCCATGGCACAAGCTCATCATCTTTGCCAGCTTGTGCACATCCTCCGGCCAGCTTGGCTCCGGGAGCAGCTCCTGGCCGGCAGTTAATTAGCTCAGAATGGGGGTCGCTCCTGAGAACAGGGAGGAGGGGTGGTTGATATGAGATGTGGGACCAGCCAGCTTGCATCGCATTGACAAGGCACTAGTGATGAGGGGACGATTGGGTCTCCAATGTCTTCTAAACAGCATTTTGTCATCACTGAGAGATTAATTGACGGAAAACTGCAGCTGACTTTCCTGTAAAGCTATTTATCACAGGGTCCGTTATTTATTTTCTGGCGTACATAAAACATGTAGTCCTATGGTGTTCTCTATGGAATAGGAGCCTATTATAGGGTCTTTAGCCATTTACGAGTTTGAGGAAGCAATTTTATGCCTTGAAATAGCCACCAGCCAATTTTTGAATTTGCAGAGGGCTATGTGGTGCAAAGACAGTGAAGTGGGCAACCCAAAAATGGCCACCTAGGTTGACTTGCTAAAACACCAAGTGGCCCCTATCAACCAGTTCTGTTCCTTCTTAGTTTCGGAATAGGAGCCTATTTTAGGGTCTTTAGCCGTCACATGTTTGAGGAACCTTTTTCATACCTTGGTGATGCCACTGACCACAGGCAAATCTTTGAATTTGCAGAGGGCGAGGTGACGAAATCACATTGAAGTGGGCAACCCAAAGAAGGCCTCCTAGGTTGTGAATACCTAGGTTGCCTGGATATACAAATTCTCTTCCTGCTTAGTTTCTAGAAAATTGACTGGGCCCAAAGTAAAGATCTCAAGAATAGGGAACTCCCTATTTTGATAAGCCACCACCAGACTCCCCCAGGCAGTGCTTCTCAACCTTTTTGAACCGGGGCCTGGTAAATTCTTTCAAAACTGCCCATGCCTCAGCAGTGTCGTCACTAGGGTTGGTGTCACCTGGTGTGGGCTCTCTGGTGTCATCCCCCAACACAAGGGTAGAGTGATACCATCGCATTCGGATATCAGTTCATACTTGATGGTGTCACCCCTCTGGCAGGTGTCATCTGGGTGTGGTCCACGCCCCCCTAGCAACGCCACTGTGCCCTAGCAGTAAGGAATAAGGCTGCATTCACACCTGAGCGTTTTGTCGCCTGAAGCTACAAAACAAGTTCCGGACCCTTTTTTGTCGCTCGAATCGGGCAGATTTGGGCGCTTTTCTTCTTTTTAATTTGGTGACCTTTTGCTCTGCACAAAATTGCGGAAAAACACGCCGCAAAATCGCGGGAAAAAACGCAGCAAAAAACGCCGCAATTCGCACAATTTTCTGCCTGAAAACGCTACGCTCAGGTGTGAATGCAGCCTTAAGTTTATACTTACACAAGAATAAAAAGAGGGAAGGAGACTACACAATGCAGTCCCTGTTGTTCATACAGTTTTACAGGTACCACGTCCCCTCATATAAGACACTAAAAGAGTCCCTACCACAACCAACTTAATGGACTTTGAAGGTCCCGCACCGAAAGTTTACAATTTTATTTGTAAAAAATACTTGTAAAAAGGAAGGTTAAAACACGAGCAAACCTAGCACATAGGTGTCACTTGTGAAAGGACTGTAATTACATGTATTGCCAGTTATAAATAAACATATCCTCAGATGGTCATATGGGGGGTTCCATGCAGGAATCTCTGACGTGTTTCGTGGGGACAAAGTCCACTTCCTCAGGGAGAGCTGACAAAGAACTCTGTCATGGACCTCTTCAATGTATCTG
The DNA here is from genome assembly GCA_028564925.1 of Lithobates sylvaticus. Taxonomy (NCBI): domain Eukaryota; kingdom Metazoa; phylum Chordata; class Amphibia; order Anura; family Ranidae; genus Lithobates; species Lithobates sylvaticus. The sequence goes on from CM053038.1 coordinate 25,285,340, forward strand.
CAGCTTGGAGCAGTAGTTCCATCAGGCATTACACATGGGGAATGCTTTTAACAACTTGAAGACAGTACCATATGAAGGCGGCAACCCCTTAGAACTTTTTGGTTTTTATTCCAGTGTTTCAGCTTATCTAAGAAATGATATATACTTCTTATTAAAATTATATATATATATATCATAGGGTGGATTTAACCTGATATGCAGTGGTCGCGGATCCACTTTCCTGCATGTGCACTAAATATTCATGAAAGGGTTCTATGCCAGTTGTCCCTGAGGAAGTGGGCTTTGTCCCGTCTGAGATTCCTGAGATGTAACACCCCATATGACCATCTGGGGATATGTTTATTTATAACTGCCAATACATGTAATTACAGTTCTTTCACAAGTGACACCCAGGGGCGGACTGACAACTCATGGGGCCCCCGGGCAATAGGAGATTATGGGGCCCCCAGGCAATCAGAGATTATGGGGCCACACAGTATACACACACACAGTATACAATCACACAGTATACACAGACATGTTTCTATTGGCTGAGAAGGTACTGGAGAGGTGGGGCAGCTATAATCTCTGGATTTTTAGACCAAAGGGATGTCGGTAAGGGAAATTTCAGAAACGGATGTAAAAAAAAACACAGATTTTTACATACTGTCCCTGGTTTTACTGAGGCAGGCAACCCTGATGGGGCCCCCTAGTGGCCCGGGGCCCTTGGGAAGTGCCCGAGTGGCCGAATGGTCAGTCCGCCCCTGGTGACACCTATGTTCTAGGTTCTCTCTTGTTTTAACCTTTTTAAGTCTTTTGTACAAATTACAATTTTGGTGTAGTACCTTCAAAGTCCTATTACACACTTAATGTATAGGAATGCAAAACATGTGTGGCTCGCAGTGGCGGCTGGTGGTATATTTTTTTGGGGGGGGGGGCAGCAAACAATCCACCTGCCACAACCCCCGCCCCACGGTTGGTCGTTAACCAGCCCCGCACTTTCCCCATCTAGGTGGCATCGCTTCCTCTGGGCGGTGGGCAGAGGCTTCACCCTGCGTCTCCTCCTCAGCTTTGGCGGTGTCCCCTGTATCTCCTCCTGTTAGCAGAGTGGTGAGCTCAAGAACAGAGGACCCGACACATCAAACATCTCCATAAATGCTGGAAGGCTGTGGATAGAGCTGAGTGTCACTGTGGGGGAGATGCAAGTTGTGGAGTGAGTTAGGGGACTCTGCAGTAGACTTGGTGGTTTTGTAGAGGATGGGGTTTTTGGAGGGCGCTAGGGAGCTCTCTGGGAGGTTGGGGGGCAGTGTGGGAAACTGTTGGATGTTGGGGGCACTATGGAGGGCTGGAGGCTCTGTAGCAGGCTGTGGGAGGTTGGTGGACACTATGCCATCTTTAGCTGGCTGAAGGTCCGGGAGAGAACCACTGTTCTAGGGGCATTATCATTTCCTACATACGTTTTTTTAATTCTTGACGATATCTGGAAAGGATCAGGATATTATGCTAGAAGATATTTATAAACTGCCCAAGATGCCCCTTTTCATCTGCCTATTCCTTGCTTTTTCCCTCCACCATCCGTCCAGTCTATAAAATTCTACCACCTTCCATATCTACGCGATTCGCCGGTTTGCATTTGCCTATTTTTAGGCACAGCTTGTCTCATGGTTTACACCACAAACCTCGGTGGCCAAGTCTTCACAGATTTTCTGCTGTTTTCATCACTTATTATTTCTTTACACCATATGTTGATAGATTTTACACGTGATATGTCTTCTTTAACTTATATCTATTTATATTCTCAAAGTTCTAAAGGTTAACGTACTATAAGATCTAATCACAGCTTCCAGAATATACTCAAAGCTTACCATGTTACCGCGGATTTCTGTTTGCTTGGAATCATTCCAATGGAGGTATTGAATCTTTATAAAGTTTTATAAAATTGAGGACTAAATAAGGACATGCATACATGCAGAGAGATGTATATCAATGGAAGTGAACTTGACCACTACCAACTGACTGGTAAGAGGTTGCAGTCCTGCTTGATCTGGCTAAAATGAATCATCGAAAATTTTGGATTCCAGTGTTTTCTAAGTTACATTAGTCATTTGTTTCAGCATGTAGCTTCTTTATAGAGCAAATCTGTAAAAAAAATTACCAAACTGCCCCCTTTCAGTCTAGGTACCATCCCATGCCTATACCTACTGTATATTTACCACCACTTCAAACACCACAACCACTTCCGTAATTCCTTGTATGGAGGAGCACATAACATGCCACCTGCCTTCCCACAATGTAGGGGCCAGGTCTGCCAATCCCCAAGCTCCGGTGCTGTTACATGGGGACCGGGGAGGGCGATATTTAGTGTACAGTTGTCCCCAGTGGCGGCTGGTGCTCAAAATTTTTGGGGGGGGCGCAAACAAACAGCCTCACTGTGCCATCAAACGCCTCCACTGTGCCCATTAAATGCTGCCACTGTGCCCATCAAACGCTGCCACTGTGCCCATTAAATGCTGCCACTGTGCCCATCAAACGCTGCCACTGTGCCCCTCAAACGCTGCCACTGTGCCCCTCAAACGCTGCCACTGTGCCCCTCAAGTGCTGCCAGAGTGCCCCTTCAAGTGCTGCCAGAGTGCCCTTCAAGTGCTGCCAGAGTGTCCCTTCAAGTGCTGCCAGAGTGCCCCTCAAGTGCTGCCAGAGTGCCCCTTCAAGTGCTGCCAGAGTGCCCCTTCAAGTGCTGCCAGAGTGCCCCTCCAAGTGCTGCCAGAGTGCCCCTCAAGTGCTGCCAGAGTGCCCCTCAAGTGCTGCCAGAGTGCCCCTCAAGTGCTGCCAGAGTGCCCCTTCAAGTGCTGCCAGAGTGCCCCTTCAAGTGCTGCCAGAGTGCCCCTTCAAGTGCTGCCAGAGTGCCCCTTCAAGTGCTGCCAGAGTGCCCCTCAAGTGCTGCCAGAGTGCCCCTCAAGTGCTGCCAGAGTGCCCCTCAAGTGCTGCCAGAGTGCCCCTCCAAGTGCTGCCAGAGTGCCCCTTCAAGTGCTGCCAGAGTGCCCTTCAAGTGCTGCCAGAGTGCCCCTTCAAGTGCTGCCAGAGTGCCCCTCCAAGTGCTGCCAGAGTGCCCCTTCAAGTGCTGCCAGTGCTGCCAGAGTGCCCCTCCAGTGCTGCCAGAGTGCCCCCTCCAAGTGCTGCCAGAGTGCCCCTCCAAGTGCTGCCAGAGTGCCCCTCCAAGTGCTGCCAGAGTGCCCCTTCAAGTGCTGCCACTGTGCCCCCTGCCTGCCCTCTGCACTTACCTTGTCTCGATGTGCAGCTGGTGACGGCGTCAGGCGGCGAGCGGTGTCTCATCGTCCGAGGTCTTCTTCTCCCGCGCTCCTCCTGTCTTCTGCTATCGTCCGTCCGAGGTCTTCTTCTTCCGCGCTCCTGTCTTTTGCTATGATTGGACGCCTAGCGTCCAATCACAGCGCCTGTGACTTCAGCCAATCAGGTTACAGGTAACAGACCTGGCAACCTGATTGGCTGAGAGGTGGGTCTGTGTTAGGGAAGCGATGTATTCGCTTCTCTAACACAATACTGTGTAATCAGCGAACGCACAGCCGTGCGCCCGCTGTTTACACTTAGGGAAGCCTATTAGAGCACACCGCTCTAATAGGGTCCCCTATTAGAGCTTACAGCTCTAATAGGGGCGCTTCCAGCAACACCCCCCCCACTGTAATTCAGATGCCCGGCGCCCGATTAGGGGCCGGACACCTGAATAGGGGGCGGCAGTGGTGACAATAGATAGATTCATGCAATGCATGAATCTATCTATTGGTGATAGAGCGGTGCATACTGCACTGTGCCCGGCGCCCTTTTTTAAAGGGACATGTTTAAATAATTTTTATTTTTTTTTTTAACTTTTTTTTTTATTTTTTTTTTTTTACTGCAAGGATGGGGGGGGGGGGGGATCGGCGCCTGGGCGCCCCCTATGGACGGGCCGCCACTGGTTGTCCCCAACATTAGGCATTGCTTGCGAATGCTGATGGCTCTTTGTGGGTAGATCTAAACCAGCTTTTCTCCACCTTTTCAAAGCAGAGGAACCCTTGGAACATAACTTTTTCGGTCTCAAGGAACTGCTGCTAAAAATGACTATATCTACATCATGATGCAATAGTATGATGGTCAGTGGGAAGAATGCACCTTACACTTGTGGTCATTGGGAAGAATTATCAAAAATATCAATGGTGTCAGTGTGAGAGGCAGAAGTTTCTCATTGCTCAATGAACCCCTAGAAACCTCTGGAGGAACCCTGGTTAAGAAGCCCTGATCTAAACAATGACAAGCAACATTGAAGGTAAGACGAGACATCCCAGGGTGACCAGGACAGATTGCAGAGGATGGGTAGGTGATTTTTTTTCTTTGTCTTCCAGTTTCACTCTAAATATTTTATGAAATTTAATTAGAAAAATATCACTTGTTAAAGGGATCCCCCTCTTTGAGAAAACCCCAAAACCCTTTCTAAGTCACCAAGCTACACTATAGAGCGTGTCTGTGGGAATTTGTGCCCATTCAGCCAAAAGATTTGGGAGGTGAGGTACTTATGTTGGATGAGAAGACCTAGCTCGCAATTAGGGTTCCAAACCAGTGGCGGTGCGTCCATAAAGGGCACAGGAGCGCTGCCCCCTCTCTCCTGTCACCTCTCTCTCACTCTCTCAAATGTGAGGGGTGTACTCACGTTTGTGAGATACTGTATGTGAGCTTGTTGGATGTCCCATTCTAAAAAAATTGAGCTATGGTAGCCTCCACTCTTCTGTGAAGACTTTCCTCAAGATTTTGGAGTGTGTCTGGGGTAATTTATGCCCTTTTACCCAAAAGAACATTTGTGAAGTAAGGTACTGATATTGGAAGTGACGGCCTGGCCCACAATTGGCGTTCAATTGATCAAACACTTAAGTTCCTCTGCACCAAACTACTCAAACCATGTCTTTATGGAGCCGGCCACCATTTATAAGGTCAAGTACTGATGATGGATGAGGGGACCTGGCACACAATCAATGTACCAATTAATCCGAAAGGTGTTTTGTAGAGTTGAGGTCACAGCTCTCTGCAGGCTACTCAAGTTCCTCCACACCAAACTAATCAAACCATGTCTATATGGAGCTGGCTTTGTAGACGGGGGCACAGTCATTCCGGCAGAGAAAAGGGTCTTCACCAAACTGTTACCACAAGGTTGGAAGAGCACAATTGTATAAACCCCCTTTGCATGCTGTATTATTAACTTTACTATTAACTGGAAACACCTTTGGGTGTCATTGCCATGCTGGAATACCCATCCACAACCCATTTTCAATGACCTGGCTGAGGAAAGGAGGTTCTCACCCAAGAAATGACAGTACATGGCCCTGCCCATCGTTCCTGTGATGCAATGAAGTTGTCCTGTCTAGAAAAACACCCCCAAAGCATAATGTTTCCACCTCCATGTTTGGTGGTTGGGATGGTGTTCTTGGGGTCATAGGCAGCATTCCTCCTCCTCCAAACACAGCGAGTTGAGTTGATGCCAAAGAGCTCGATTTTGGTCTCATCTGACCATAACACAAGTTCTCCTTTGAATCACTCAGATGTTCATCAGCAAACCTCAGACGGACCTGTACATGTGCTTTCATGAGCAGGGGAACCTCTTTGGGAAGAATTATCAAAAATATCAATGGTGTCAGTGTGAGAGGCAGAAGTTTCTCATTGCTCAATGAACCCCTAGAAACCTCTGGAGGAACCCTGGTTAAGAAGCCCTGATCTAAACAATGAGGAGCAACAGTGAAGGTAAGACGAGACATCCCAGGGTGACCAGGACAGATTGTAGAGGATGGGTAGGTGATTTTTTTCTTTGTCTTCCAGTTTCACTCTAAATATTTTATGAAATTTAATTAGAAAAATATCACTTGTTAAAGGGATCCCCCTCTTTGAGAAAACCCCAAAATCCTTTCTAAGTCACCAAGCTACACTATAGAGCGTGTCTGTGGGAATTTGTGCCCATTCAGCCAAAAGATTTGGGAGGTGAGGTACTTATGTTGGATGAGAAGACCTAGCTCGCAATTAGGGTTCCAAACCAGTGGCGGTGCGTCCATAAAGGGCACAGGAGCGCTGCCCCCTCTCTCCTGTCACCTCTCTCTCACTCTCTCAAATGTGAGGGGTGTACTCACGTTTGTGAGATACTGTATGTGAGCTTGTTGGATGTCCCATTCTAAAAAAATTGAGCTATGGTAGCCTCCACTCTTCTGTGAAGACTTTCCTCAAGATTTTGGAGTGTGTCTGGGGTAATTTATGCCCTTTTACCCAAAAGAACATTTGTGAGGTAAGGTACTGATATTGGATGTGACGGCCTGGCCCACAATTGGCGTTCAATTGATCAAACACTTAAGTTCCTCTGCACCAAACTACTCAAACCATGTCTTTATGGAGCCGGCCACCATTTATAAGGTCAAGTACTGATGATGGATGAGGGGACCTGGCACACAATCAATGTACCAATTAATCCGAAAGGTATTTTGTAGAGTTGAGGTCACAGCTCTCTGCAGGCTACTCAAGTTCCTCCACACCAAACTAATCAAACCATGTCTATATGGAGCTGGCTTTGTAGACGGGGGCACAGTCATTCCGGCAGAGAAAAGGGTCTTCACCAAACTGTTACCACAAGGTTGGAAGAGCACAATTGTATAAACCCCCTTTGCATGCTGTATTATTAACTTTACTATTAACTGGAAACACCTTTGGGTGTCATTGCCATGCTGGAATACCCATCCACAACCCATTTTCAATGACCTGGCTGAGGAAAGGAGGTTCTCACCCAAGAAATGACAGTACATGGCCCTGTCCATCGTTCCTGTGATGCGATGAAGTTGTCCTGTCTAGAAAAACACCCTCAAAGCATAATGTTTCCACCTCCATGTTTGGTGGTTGGGATGGTGTTCTTGGGGTCATAGGCAGCATTCCTCCTCCTCCAAACACAGCGAGTTGAGTTGATGCCAAAGAGCTCGATTTTGGTCTCATCTGACCATAACACAAGTTCTCCTTTGAATCACTCAGATGTTCATCAGCAAACCTCAGACGGACCTGTACATGTGCTTTCATGAGCATTGTTTCCTTTCATTGTTTTCTTGGTGACTTTGGTCCCAGCTGCCTTGAGATCATTGACAAGATCCTCCCGTGTAGTTCTGGGCTGATTCCTCACCGTTATCATGATCATTGAAACTCCACGAGGTGAGATCTCGCATGGAGCCCCAGACCGAGGGAGGATGACAGTTACTTTGTGTCTCTTCCATTTGCAAATAATCGCACCAACTGTTGTCACCCTCTCACCAAGCTGCTCGGCGATGGTCTTGTAGCCCATTCCAGCTTTGTGTAGGTCTACAATCTTGTCCCTGACATCCTTGGACAGCTCTTTGGTCTTGGCCATGGTGGAGAGATTGGAATCTGATTTGATTGCTTCTGTGGACATGTGACTTTTATACAGGTAACAAGCTGAGATTAGGAGCACTCCCTTTAAGAGAGTGCTCCTAATCTCAGCTCATTACCTGTATAGAAGACACCTGAGAGACAGAAATCTTGCTGATTGATAGGGGATCAAATACTTATTTCACTCATTAAAATGAAAATCCATGTATAACTTTTTTTAAATGCGCTTTTCTGGATACTTTTGTTATTATTCTGTCTCTCACTGTTAATATAAACCAACCATTAAAAATATAGACTGATCATTTCTTTGTCAGTGGGCAAACGTACATAATCAGCAGGGCATCAAATACTTTTTTCCCTCACTGTACTTTTAGCAAAAAGGATTATATGCATTGCAAGCTGGCACCTGCATTTCAGTCACTTCCTCCTTCCCGTATGCTAAGTGGGTGAGTCTGCCTGCCGTAATCACAGAGTTGTAATAGGAAAATTGGTGGGACAAAAGCCATGAGCCAATCACGTGAGCAGGAAATTATATTCCTGGAGGTGTTCTGTGAGCAAACAGTGAATAAAAGTGCTCTAATGCCAAACTGCGCCCCCTCTACCTCCCTTCCCGTAGGGTTAGGGTCAGGGCACCCACGTCTCTGCAATAAACCATTGTGCCCAGGACAACCGACCTCCTGCCCACCCCTTGTCCCAGAACTGATGGTGGCCATGGTTAGAAGAACTCAACAATTTTGATATTTCTTTGCCAGTTTTTTATGAAGTCATAATGTTAGAGAGTCAAAAGGCAATTGTTAAAAACACAAAATGATGCAAATTCCTTGTGCATAAATAACATGTAGCACTAACCCCCAAAGGAGCGGCTGGATTAATTTGGGCTTACCGTCATGGGCGTCCGCAGAACTTTTTTCAGGGGGGGGCATCATTTTAAGGTCACCCATGCTCTGACCTTTTCGACAATGTCATTATCACATTATCACGGTCAGAGACTACAGACGTAGTACAGGTGATGGTCGGAGACTGCAGACATGGCCGTAGAGACTGTCAGAGACTGCGGACATGGCACAAGAGATGACCAGAGACTGCATACATGGCCCAAGAGACTGTCAGAGACTGCATACATGGCTCAAGAGACTGTAAGAGACTGCGGACATGGCACAAGAGATGACCAGAGACTGCATACATGGCCCAAGAGACTGTCAGAAACAGAGACAGAGAGAAAGGGGGTGAGAGAGAGAGGGGTGACAGAAAGAGACATAGGGAGTGACACAGAGAGAGGAGTGTGACAGAGAGAGACAGAGGGGGGTGATAGAGAGAGAGGGGGTGAAAAAGACAGAGGGGTGAGAGAGAGAGTGGGGGTGACAGAGAGGGGTGATGGGGGTCATCACTCCTGATCCGATCCCTGATTCCAGGGGGGGGGGGGCACTTGCCCCCCCTTGCCCCTACCTGCGGACGCCCATGCTTACCGTTACCTTCTTGACCTCGTAGATGTCTAGGGGTTTACCGAGGTAGATGGCCCAAAGAACTGTAGAAACCGACACTGGATCCGCTTTGGGATTTTTATTTGCAAAAAAGGGTAGACAAACACAGTCTCTCTCTCAATAGGGATAGAGGGTTCAGGTAGAAAGTCCAGGTACTCTTGGAACTGCTCAAAACTGAAAGTCTCTCACTATAGAACCCAGGGAATAGCCACTCACAACTGGATTTTCAAAGCTATCGGATAAACCTTATCTCACTAGGTTTAGCTGCCGATAGATTATTCAAATAGAGCAAAGTCTCTGCCACAGACTTGGTTGTAGAACTTGTGAATAAAAGTCTCTGCCACAGACTTGGTTGTAGCTGAAGGATATAGACAAACTTAGAGGACCCTCGTACGGTACCAGTATCTTGCAGCCGGACCGGCGATGCCGTATGAGCGTGGATTCACTTGGTGTCTTTCAACTTAGCTTCCAGGCTCTTGCTGAGGAACCAGCCTTGTGCGTGGCCCTCTTCCGAAGAGTCCTCCCCTGGTTGCTCTCTCCGTTGTTGGGCCTCTCCACAGATGAGACGGCACCGGACCACCTTGGAATCCTCCTTCCAGTTACTTTGCCTCGGGCTAGCCAGCCCAGAGACTCGGAATTGGATGGATCCGCACCCCAGGACAGAAAAATCTTCTAGACCGGAACCCCGGAGCACGTGATTTCAGTGCCTTAACCACTTCCCGCCCGGTCAATAGCAGACGTCCGGGAAGTGGTTCCGTAATCCTGACTGGGCGTCATATGACGTCCTTCAGGATAACATCTTCTGGACCGGAACCCCGAAGCAAGTGATCTCGGTAAAGAGCCTCCGGCGGAGGCTCTTTACCACGTGCTCAGCCGTGTCCAATCACGGCTGATCACGATGTCAACAGGAAAAGCCGGTGATCGGCTTTTCCTCACTCGCGTCTGACAGACGTGAGTAGAGGAGAGCCAATCGGCGGCTCTCCTGACAGGGGGGTCTGCGCTGATTGTTTATCAGCGCAGCCCCTCTCAGATGCCCACACTGGACCACCAGGGACTCCACTAGGACCACCAGGGAAGTGGGCAACATGTGGATGGCCAGGTATGTACCCCCTGGCCATCCACATGTGCAAATGATGCCCAATCTGTGCCAGTCAGTGCCCACAAATGGGCACTGACTGGCACCATCAAGTAGCAATCAGTGCCACCCATCACCCAGCAATGCCACCCATCAGTGTAATCAGTGCCACCCATCAGTGTAATCAGTGCCACCCATCAGTGTCCATCCGTGCCCATCCGTGCCCACCTATCAGTGCCCATCAGTGCCCATCCATGCCACCTATCCATGCCACCCATAAGTACCCATCAGTGCCACCCATAAGTGCCCATCAGTGCCGCCTATGAGTGCCCATCAGTGCCGCCTATGAGTGCCCATCAGTGCCACATATGAGTGCCCATCAGTGCCGCATACCAGTGCCACCTATCAGTGCCCATCATCAGTGGCCGTCAGTGCCACCTTATCAGTACCACCTCATTGGTGCCACCTCATCGGTGCCCATCAGTGTCGCCTTATCAGTGCCCGTCAGTGCAGCCATATCAGTGCCCATCATTGAAGAAGAAAACGTACTTATTTACAAAAAATTTAGCAGAAACAAAGAAAAACTTTTTTTTTTTTTTAATTTTCGGTCTTTTTTTATTTGTTGCGCAAAAAATAAAAATCGCAGAGGTGATCAAATACCACCAAAAGAAAGCTCTATTTGTGGGAACAAAATGATAAAAAATTTGTTTGGGTACAGTGTTGTATGACCGCGCAATTGTCATTCAAAGTGTGACAGTGCTGAAAGCTGAAAATTGGTCTGGGCGGGAAGGTGTCTAAGTGCCTGGTATTGAAGTGGTTAAGTACCCTCTGCCAGAAGGCACAGCAAGACGACACACACTCATTGGTTGGTTCGGAGAGAGATTGGCACCCAATACGCCCAGCCAAACTGCGTTCTCGTGCCTGCCAAAGGTGACAGCGACACCTATGGCCAAGCAGAACCCAGTGCAATCCAGCCAGACTGGTACTGAAACCATAATTTGGTACAATTAACCCCAAAACCCAACTGTGGTTCCAGAAACATTAAATTTACAAAACACATGGCGCGTGCTCGTTAGAAGCCCCGACACTACAAACATATGAATTTTTTTTTTTAAACAAAAGCAGGGTTTTCCTCGAAAAAAAAAAAAGAATCCACACGCTAATCCTTTATAAGGTCGAATATAAAATATAGATGGCGTGAGCGTTTTTTTCGGCCTCGCAAAGTTCCCTTCTGATTTTTCTTTCGCAACTCTCCGCGGGTTTCTCCGGCGAGAAATTATTATAATTCACAGCCAGAGACAAGCAAAACACGCAATTCTCCCTCTCTCTAAACGAGCGCGACTCGGCACGTCGGCGACAGGACGAATCCCATTCCGCGAAAAAAGCCTTCTTGACTTGACACCGGCATAATTAAATCTCCCTTTTGCACGCACGCCTCCCTTCACTCCGACACGATCCTCTTGACTGATAGTAATGGTCTGGGACCCCAAACTATCCACCGGCACTGGCTGGTAATTAGTGACAATTCATTGTAGCTTCACGAGGAATTACTCCACTTAATCTTCTCCCCGATAGCTCCTGCTAGCAATGAACATTTACGTCTAGAACCAGACGCGGCGCAGAAATATAGCCGGCACTAAGAAGCGCAGATAGGAAATAAAGATCAGGGGAAATTTAGGGCAGTCAATAAATCAGGGCTGCAGCGAGGGCAGCTGGTCGGGCCTCGTTCTTATTGCCAATGTGCATGCTGGCGGAGAGAATTATGGGTAGGCAAGTCATGGTGGGAGGGGGGAAGGGGACACCTGAATGGTAACCTACATCAAAACAGCTGAAGGAACTGATGTACCTGCTAAAGGATTTGAGGGACATATGGGGTGTATTTATAAAAAAAAAAAAAAAAAAAAATTGCATAGCTGGTACATTCATTCTGTACAAATGGGGCAAAACCAAATGTTCTCAGGCTATTTCCTCTACAGGTCAAATATTATTCATTTATATATAAAGAGAAAAAAAGTACTTTGGGAAAATACCTGTCAGGCCTGGGCTCAGCCCTTCCTTCTCAGAGCTGGCGGCTAATTGCCAGCTCCTATCTCTCTCCACAGTTACTCAGCTGTTGATGATTTCCTGCTCATCAGTCCTGCCTACTTAAGCCGTCCAGTCCAGAGGAGCTCTGCCTTCGCCTTGGTCAACATCACAGAGACTATCTCCTGCGATCCTGTTCAAGACTTGCTTTGCTGACATCCCTTCTGGCTCCAGATCCTGCTTGCTGTTCCACTACATTGATTCCTGACTTCTGGCTTGGCTGACTATGCGTTTCGGTTACTGAACTTTGGCTATGTTTTGACTATGTTTGTTCTTTTTACTTTTGTTATTAAACAAGTGTGATTTAACTGTACTTCTGTCTCAGCCTGATTTCATGGTTTCTGACAATACCACAACATAACCACTACATCAGGGGTGTCAAACTCAATTTCATATCGTGGGCCGCATGGGCATTGTGGTTGACCTCAAAGGGCTGGTTGTATCTTTAAGAATAGATGTCTAGCGCACCCCTTCCCTTACATCAGATGTCAAGTGCCCCCCCCCCCCCAACCATGACATACCTCCCAACTTTCTGAAATGGGAATGAGGGACACCTATTAGCAAAAGTATGTAAGCATAGGACACACCCACTGCCACGCCCCCCTTAAAGGAGAATTGTATAAATTAAAATGATTGGGTAAACCCACAAGTGCTTTTTACCACTACTATTCCTTTATATTGGCTTTTGGAATTTACAAATGCAGCAATTTAGAAATCAGATGAATGTTTTGCACTGGGAAACACTTTTTGAAAGATAAATAGTGCATTTTATATACAACTATATAGATCAGACCAAAATGATGAACAAATGAGGAGGAAAGAGGGACAGAGGGACATTGCTCGAAATCAGGGACAGTCCCTCGAAATCAGGGACAGTTGGGAGCTATGCCATGAGAAGTCACGAGTCCCCCACCTTCCCTTATATGACAGTGCACCCCTCTTACCTTGTGCTGCTGGTGGGAAGAAGCTGGGAGCGGAGCTGGGAAACAGAAAGTGCAGGGTCTGGAGGAGGATCAAAGGAGGGCTGGATTCAGCTGCCAGAGTCTGCTTAATGCTGAGACCAGAGGAGGCGGAAGTGAGGGGGTGCTGCAGCTGCACAGAGAGATGCAGAATCTGTAGGATTTCCGTCCTCCTCTGTTCTGCCACCTGCTGAGATGGGGGGAGGCAAAGACGAGCCTCACTACATCTTCACAGTGAAGCGCAGGATCTGGAGGAGGAGTTCTGTCCTCCTCTCTTTTGCCAACTGCTGAGATGGGAGAGGGGGCACAGACGAGCCTTTCTACATCTGCACAGAAAGGCGCAGGATCTAGTGGAGGAGTTCTGCCCTTCTCTCTTTTGCCAACTGCTGAGATGGGGTGGGGCAGAGATGAGCCTTTCTGCATCTGCACCGAGAAGTAAAGGATCAGGTGGAGGAGTTCTGTCCTCCTCTCTTTTGCCAACTGCTGAGATGGGGTGGGTGGGGAGGGGGGGTCAGGGACGAGCCTCTCTGCGGCTCCATGGAGAAGCGCAGGATCTGGTAGAGGAGTTCTGTCCTCCTCTCTTTTGCCAACTGCTGAGATGGGGGGGGGGGGGCAGAGACAAGCCTCTCTACATCTGCATGGAGAAGTGAAGGATCTAGTGGAGGAGTTCTGTCCTCCTCTCTTTGGCCAACTGCTGAGATAGGGGTATGGGGGGGGCAGAGAGGAGCCTCTCTGCGGCTCCATGGAGAAGCGCAGGACCTGGTGGAGGAGTTCTGTCCTCCTGCTGAGACAAGGTGGGGACAGAGACAAAGGTGGTGCCACAGCTGCAGGAGAGGTGCGAGGGCCAGAATCCGCCTTGTGTTTGGCACATGTGCACTAGATGGTGTTGAAGTATTTCTTTCCTTAGCGCCATCTAGTGGCCATAATTTGGCATTTTTGAGTATTTTTTTCTTATAAATTATAACATTCGACCTGTAGAGGAAATAGAAGGAGAACATTCAATTTTGCCCCATTCACACAGAGCGAACGTACCAGCAGATTTACTGGATGAATAGCTATAGAGGAGATCGTGCCTTGACGCCTCTGGGCTCACAGGATGTGAGAAGACCAACACTGGTAACATTTTAATATTAAATAATATAAATACGCTTGTTTTTATTTTTTATTAATACATGACTGAACCCATGGGTGGTATTTTATGTCTATGCTGGGTTCAGCTTTACAATTGCGAGATTATTTATTTCACCTAATGGTTTAACCAACAAGTTGAAAGAGGGAGGAAAATAAAGGTACAAGAAGGGGTGAGAGATTGGACCTATAAGATACAAATAATATAAGCCAAAATTGAGTAACAATTTAAGGACATTTGTCACACTTGCAATGACAGCAACAGCCACGGCAAAGGATTCCCAGAGCACCTAGGAGAAAACCCAGGGCACATGTCTTTGCTACCAGGCTCTAGCAACACTCCTGTTCAGCTAAACAGACCCCACCTGTAACTAAGATACGTCGTAATTATTTTGGGTGGACTGACCCTTTAAAGCCCAACCCTGAGCTCTGTGCTGTATCCCCCTGAGGACCCTCCCCCGAGGACCTTCAGTGGTATATTTGTTTTAGCTATTGTACCTTTTTTCTGATGTTTTCTGGCCACCTGACATGCTGGGTCATCTACTGCTTTGGTCTCCTTCTGGGGGTGGTGGGCTGGATTCTGGATGATGCAGAAGGGCACTGAGGTGATGGCATCCGCACCACTCTGTGCACTGGGAGTTCAGGGTACCATACTCAGGGGGCGGAGCCATGATGCCCTGCCTGCACTCACATCCTTTCATTGAGCATCACTCAGCTCAGAAGACTGACGACTTCTGGTGGCGAAGAAGAAGTTCTGCAAGGACATTTCAGAATGAGAGCTGCTTTATTTTTTAACCCTGGCTGGGGTGCATTAAAAAAATTAGCCCAAAGTTGGGTTTTAATGCATGTTTATGATATTTAAAAAAATAATAATTATGCTAATCTTTGACATGCATATCTACTGTGTATATATATATATATACAGTATCTTACAAAAGTGAGTACACCCCTCAAATTTTTGTATATATTTTATTATATTTTTTTTTATGTGACAACACTGAAGAAATTACACTTGTCTACAATGTAAAGTAGTGAGTGTACAGCTTGTATAACAGTGTAAATTTGCTGTCCCCTCAAAATAACTCAACACACAGCCATTAATGTCTAAATTGCTGGCAACAAAAGTGAGTACACCCCTAAGAGAAAATGTCCAAACTGGGCCCAAAGTGTCAATATTTTGTGTGGCCACCATTTTTGTTCAGCACTGTCTTAACCCTCTTGGGCATGGAGTTCACCAGAGCTTTGCAGGTTGGCACTGGAGTCCTCTTCCCCTCCTCCATGATGACATCACGGAGCTGGTGGATGTTAGAGGCCTTGCTCTCCTCCACCTTCTGTTTGAGGATGTCCCACAGATGCTCAATATGGTTTAGGTCTGGAGACATGCTTGGCCAGTCCATCACCTTTACCCTCAGCTTCTTTAGCAAGGCAGTGGTCGTCTTGGAGGTGTGTTTGGAGTCGTTATTATGTTTGAATACTGCCCTGCGGCCCAGTCTCTGAAGGGAGGGGATCATGCTCTGCTTCAGTATGTCACAGTACATGTTGGCATTCATGGTTCCCTCAATGATCTGTAGCTCCCCAGTGCCGGCAGCACTCATGCAGCCCCAGACCATGACACTCCCACCACCATGCTTGACTGTAGACAAGACACACTTGTCTTTGTACTCCTCACCTGGTTGCCCCCACACACGCCTGACACCATCTGACACCAAATAAGTTTATCTTGGTCTCATCAGACCACAGGACATGGCTCCAGTAATCCATGTCCTTAGTCTGCTTGTCTTCAGCAAACTGTTTGAGGCTTTCTTGTGCATCATCTTTAGAAGAGGATTCCTTCTGGGACGACAGCCATGCAGACCAATTTGATGCAGTGTGCAGCGTATGGTCTGAGCACTGACAGGCTGACCCCCACCCCTACAACCTCTGCAGCAATGCTGGCAGCACTCATACGTCTATTTCCCAAAGACAACCTCTGGATATGACGCTGAGCACGTGACCTCAACTTCTTTGGTGGACCATGGCGAGGCCTGTTCTGAGGGGAAATTGTCCTGTTAAACCGCTGTATGGTCTTGGCCACCGTGCTGCAGCTCAGTTTCAAGGTCTTGGCTATTTTATAGCCTAGACCATCTTTATGTAGAACAACAATTCTTTTTTTCAGATCCTCAGAGAGTTCTTTGCCATGAGGTGCCATGTTGAACTTCCAGTGACCAGTATGAGAGAGTGAGAGCGATAACACCAAATTGAACACACCTGCTCCCCATTCACACATGAGACCTTGTAACACTAACAAGTCACATGACACCGGGGGAGGGAAAATGGCTAATTGGGCCCAATTTGGACATTTCACCAGCTCCGTGATGTCATCATGGAGGAGTGGAAGAGGACTCCCTTGGCAACCTGCAAAGCTCTGGTGAACTCCATGCCCAAGAGGGTTAAGACAGTGCTGAACAAAAATGGTGGCCACACAAAATATTGACACTTTGGGCCCAATTTGGACATTTTCACTTGGGGTGTAATCCCTTTTGTTGCCAGCGGTTTAGACATTAATGGCTGTGTGTTGAGTTATTTTGAGGGGACAGAAAATTTACACTGTTATACAAGCTGTACACTCACTACTTTACATTGTAGCAAAGTGTAATTTCTTCGGTGTTGTCACATGAAAAGGTATAATAAAATATTTAGTAAAATGTGAGGGGGTGTACTCACTTTTGTGAGATACTGCATATATAAAAGACTACAGCTCTCTTTTAAAACTGCAGACAAGGTCCACTTTAGGAGATTTTAATTGGTCGCTGCAGGTGACTACAGATCGTCCATCCTCGTTGCCCCCCTGCCTGCTCAGCTGACTTAATATCACAAGATATTATGCAAGTTTTCTTGTCCTCTGCCAGTTAATAGGTTAGACCTAAGGGGGGTTCACCGAGCAATCAGACGAGGAAGAAGAGGGACGTGCTGCCTCTATTACTAAAAATGTCTCCTTTGAACAAGAGAAGGAAATTGCTTCTCTCTTCTCTGTGAAATTGCCACATTTGCTACATGAAAAATATGCCCTTTTTTTTCCATTAAAATATTACCGAGCTGCTTATTGCCTTCATAGACATCTGCAATAAGTCATGTCTGACTGGATGGGAACGACTTTCTAAAGCCCCGAAGGCATAAAAGTGTGCATTAGCGGGGTGTCGAGCCTGCTGTGTTAACACCTTCCTTCCTGTGAGTCACTAGTTGCCAACATTCATCTGATGGATAGGGAAATGCACGTGTCATTAGAGATACTGGGAATTGAGGTTAGTCCAAGCAATTTGTTGTTGTAGAAGCCTGGTTTCTATGTACAGGTTGTGACTGCATATGTGGGCAATAGGGCCAAGAATTGTGGACACATGACTATCACACCTTCCCATGGTGTGGGTCCCATAGTTACATAGTTAGCTAGGCCGAAAAAAGACACAAGTCCATCCAGTTCAACCATAAAAAAAAAAGAAATACATAAAAATAAAATCTATATCGTACAATCCAATAAACCCCATATTATACCCACAGTTGATCCAGAGGAAGGCAAAAAAAAACCCAAAAGAGCATGCTCCAATCTGCTACAGCAGGGGAAAAAAAATCCCTTCCTGATCCCCCGAGAGGCAATCGCATTTTCCCTGGATCAACTTTACCTATAAATGTCAGTACCCAGTTATATTATGTATATTTAGGAAAGTATCCAGGCCTTTCTTAAAGCAATCTACTGAGTTAGCCAGAACCACCTCTGGAGGGAGTCTATTCCATATTTTCACAGCTCTTAAGCCCCATACACACGGTCGGATTTTCCGATGGATTCTGCCCTATCGGACAATGTTGTCGGAAATTCCGACCGTGTGTAGGCACCATCGGACAGTTTCCATCGGATTGTCCGACGGACAAAGTTCTATCTCCTGCTCTATAAATATTCCAACAACAAAGTCCGATCATACCAATTCCGATCGTGTGTAGCGTAGTCCGACGGACAAAGTGCTACGCATGCTCAGATCACTTTACAAGACCAAAGCTATTGGCTACTAGCCTCTACGTAGTCCCGTCGTAGGCAACAAACGTCACCACGTTCAGAATGATCGGATTTTCCGACAACTTTGTCGGACCGTGTGTATGCAACACCAGTGTCGGACTAAATCCGTCGGACCAAATCCAATGGATTTGGTGGTCGGATTTTCCGACCGTGTGTATGGGGCTTAACTGTGAAGAAACCTTTCCGTATTTGGAGATGAAATCTCTTTTCCTCTAGACGTAAGGAGTGCCCCCTTGTCCTCTGTGTTGACCGTAAAGTGAATAACTCAACACCAAGTTCACTATATGGACCCCTTATATATTTGTACATGTTGATCATATCCCCCCTTATTCTCCTCTTCTCAAGGGTGAATAAATTCAGTTTCTCTAATCTTTCCTCCCCCTACAATTGATTGTGTTCAGGTGTTTACTGAGTAAAAAGGTACTGGTAATACCAAATCATACACATATAAACAATAGTGTGTTTCTGTTTCGGCTTGACTGTGTCCCTGTGTACAAAGTCAGCTCCATAAGGATATGGCTTGATTGTTTTTTATGTGGAGGAACTGGAGTGGCCTACACATAATCCTTACCTGAGCCCTAGTGAAAAATGTAACAAGTTTGGTATGGAAGAACGCGAATGGCCTTCACAAAGCTCAGACCTCAACCCTTGGTATGGAGGAACTCGAGTGGCCAACACAGAGCTTTTACTTCAACCCTACTGAACACCTTTAACCAAATTGGTGTGGGAGAACTTGAGTGGCCTACACAGAGCTCTTACCTCAACCCTACTAAACGCCTTGAGCTTGGTATGGAGGAACTCGAGTGGCCTATATAGAGCCCTCACCTCAACATTACTGATCATCTTTAACCAGCTTGGTGTGTTAGAACTCAAGTGGCCTACACAGAGCCCTTACCTCAACCCTACTGACCACCTTGAGCTTGGTATGGAGGAACTTGAGTGGCCTATATAGAGCCCTCACCTCAACATTACTGATCATCTTTAACCAGCTTGGTGTGGTAGAACTCAAGTGGCCTACACAGAGCCCTTACCTCAACCCTACTGACCACCTTGAGCTTGGTATTGAGGAACTTGAGTGGCCTATATAGAGCCCTCACCTCAACATTACTGATCATCTTTAACCAGCTTGGTGTGGTAGAACTCAAGTGGCCTACGTAGAGCCCTGACCTCAACTCTACTGAACATCTTTAACCAGTTTGGTATGGAGACACTTGAGTGGCATACACAAAGCCCAAACCTTAACCCTACTGAACAACTTTGACCGGTTTGGTGTAGAAAACCTTGAATGACCTGAACAGAGCCCTGACCTCAATTTACTTTGAGATGATTTGGAACACCCTTTGTAAGCTCTGTATAGGCCACTTGAGTTCTCTCATATCAAGCTGATTTAAAAATGTTCAGTAGGGTTGAGGTAAGGGCTCTGTGTAGGCCGCTCGAGTTCCTCCATACCAAGCTTGAGTGGCCTATACAGAGCCCTTACCTCAACCCTACTGAACACCTTGAGCTTGGTATAGAGGAACTCGAGTGGCCTACACAGAGCCCTTACCTCAACCCTACTGAACTGAACATTTTTAAATCAGCTTGATATGAGAGAACTCAAGTGGCCTACACAGAGCCTTCACCTCAACATTACTGATCATCTTTAACCAGCTTGGTGTGGGAGAACTCAACTGGCCTACACAGAGCCCTGACCTCAACTCTACTGAACATCTTTAACCAGTTTGGTATTGGGACACTTGAGTGGCATACACAAAGCCCAAACCTTAACTCTACTGAACATCTTTGACCGGTTTAGTGTAGAAAACCTTGAATGACCTGAACAGAGCCCTGACCTCAATTTACTTTGAGATGATTTGGAACACCCATTGTGAGCCAGGTCTCCTAGTCCAACATGAGAACCTGACCTCACAAATTCTCTTTTTGGCTGAAGGGACACAAATTCCTAAAGATGAGCTCCAAAATCTTGTGAAAAGTCTTCCCAGAAAAGCGGAGGCTGGTATAGCCACAAACTCCATATTGATGCCAATGGCTTTGCAATGGAATGGGCACCACGTTTATTTAGGTGTGATGATCAGGTGCCCACAAACTGTGTAAATGTGTATACACTGGACAGCATGGTGGCTTGACTGACCACACCTTACTCTTGTGCAGTGATGTAAGTAACTCAGTTAAAATAAACAGAGTTACCTAACGCAGTTACTTTAGAGGGTAACGAGTAATCTAACCGATTACTTTTCCCCTCATGGTAACTCAGTTCCCATTACTTTGGCTTAGTTACCCCAATTACATCTACCGCCACTAGATGGCAGTAGTGTAATTCCGGTGTCCTGCCGAAAAAGTTCCCCCCGCCGCATAAGGACCCCCTGTACTGCGCAGGCGCAGCGCTTGCGCAGTACGAAGGACTATGGAGCTTCCGAAAATTGCCGAACCTAAACAGCTCTGAGTGAACTCTACACCGTGCAGGTGCAGTTAACATGTAATTGTACGAGGCAATGCCGCACGCTCCCGATGCTCGTGCTACTCTGCAAGGGGCGTCTATCGTGTAAGTAAGGGGCGGGTCTAGTATTACTGTAACCAAGGGGCGCATTTATTATTATTGTTATATATCGAGCTCTGCCTATTAATTTAACATTCGCCCTCTTCTGTAGCCATCCGCCCCTTACACGATATAATAATAATAAACCCGCCCCTTACACGATATAATAATAATAAACCCGCCCCTTGCTTACACGCTATAACAGATCTGCCCCTTGGTTACAGTAATACTAGACCCGCCCCTTAGTTACACATATAGAATATTTTAAAAAAAAGTCAGTTACTTTGCTGCGTAACTAATTACTTTTCCAATGTAGTAACTGAGTTACTAACGCAATTACTTTTTGGGAGAAGTAATTTGTAACTTAACTAATTACTTTTTTAAAGTAAGATGACCAACACTGCTCTTGTGTAGCTTACTCCATTTAAGTGGAACTAAAGTTAAAAGTTAAAAGTAAAAGTTAAAAAGTGAAAATAAAATGTGACCTAGGTGGGCTCTTTATTGCAGAAGAGAAACTCATAGCTCAGTGTACATTCTGTTTGCTGGTGCACTAAAAAGCAGAACTCCATAAAAAATACTAGACATGTGCAATTCGTTTCGTTTTTTTTGTTTTTCGTTTTTTTTGGTTATTTTCGTTCGTTCGTTTTCGTACGAATGAACGAATCGTTCGAATCGTACGAATCCAAATAATGAATCGTTCGAATCGTACGAATCCGATTAACGAATCATTCGAATCAAATGAATCCGAAAAACAACGAAAATCCGAAAAAAACTAATTAGAAACAATGAATGTACTAATGAAGAAAATCCGAAAAACGAAAACGAACGAAAAAATTTCGTACATTCGTAACTTTTTTTTTTTGTTGAATTGGTAATTTTCCGTGTCCCTTACAATGGTGCTGCTAAACGTGCTTTAAATGGATTGAACAAAAAAATTCGTACATTCGTAACTTTTTTTTCGATTCGTAACTTTTTTTTCGAATCGTAACTTTTTTTTTTCGATTCGTAACTTTTTTTTTTCGATTCGTAACTTATTTTTTTTTTTTTTTCGATTTGTAATTTTCCGTGTCTCTATTGAACAAAAAAATTCGTACATTCGTAACTTTTTTTTCTAATCGTAACTTTTTTTTTCGATTCGTAAATTATTAAAATGTAATAATAGCATACACATTACATAAAATTATGAATTATGCTCCGATTACGAATCTACGAATGTTACGAATGTTACAAATGTACGAATAAATACGAATGCGTCCGAAAATTAAACTAACGAAAAAACGAATCAACGAAAAAATAACTCTTACGAATGTACGAATCGTTACGAATACGAACACCGACGACTTACGAATGTACGAATCGTTACGAATACGAACACCATCGACTTACGAATGTACGAATCGTTACAAATCAACGGAAACGAAAAAAACGAAACGAAAAAAAACACAAATTTTTTTCGGAAACGAAAAAAAAAAAACGAATTTTTTTGTTGTGCACATGTCTAAAAAATACCAATAGAAAAATGAATAGCTTGTTAAAAGATTAAAAAACAAAATCAGCTTTTGTTTAAATATTCACCTTCAATACTGAGATTTCCCCTGCAGCACTTTTTTCTGCCACTAGATGTCCTCAATCTGAGGGCCAGCACCATTCAACCCACTTCATCTGGGTCCAGCCAGGTGATCCCGGACAAGCCCCCAATCTATGACTGGACAATGAAAGGAGAGGCAGCACAGTGATGAACTCATCTCTTTGTCGCTCTGCTCTGTCCTCCTATCAGCATGCTTCTGAACTAATTGGCTCCTCCTGCTGCTTCTTCCTCTCATACACCAGCCCTGCTGTATAGGGTCTGCAATAGGTTGATATCAGGTCACATTCATTCACATTCTTATAGTACTTGTATTTAAAAAATAAATTTAATGATAAATTCATGATTACAGAACTGCATTAGTTTGTGTCTTTTATATCTGCCTGGGGTTCAGCTTTAACGCACATTGATAAGACTATTGTATATTGATCGCACATGAAAGGATTATCGTTTCCCTTTAAGCAGAGGCATTTTTTTTTGTAGCGGCTTGTGATTGAGTCAACGGATGGAGGACTGTGAGAGGCCGGCATCCCCCACCCCCCCTCCGGGTAATTAAGCAGCATCCTACCTCCCATCTGCTCGATTTGCATCTCATAACGGGAGCCCCAGCTGTGAAGCACATTCCCTGCATCATCCTAATGCTGGCATTCGTCTGTTTTTTCTCTATCTGGGGACCTGCGTGCACAAGTCAATATCTCCGAGGCATTTTAGCCGGTCAAGTAGCATTGTTGACCCTTCGCCCTCCTCCAGTAGGGTAGTCGCCTCCCGCCGAGACAACTTCATCGCTCATACGCAGCGCCTCGCTAAATACATTTTAAACTGCGGCCCCACAGTTATGGGCGGAAATGCGGGCTTGGCAGCAGAACCGGCATAAATTGTCATTAGTGAATTTGTATTCGGTATATGTCTTGGCACTAATTTAGCAAATGTAGGATTAGCTACACGGGTGATTTTAATCTCTCGCTAAGCTGAACTTCAGGCACGAAAAGTTTCATTTAAATAGATTTCTCAATAGCCACAAAGGATATAATTCGAATTTGTGAGCACCAAATGCCTTTACAAACCCAGATATTAGTTTGGAAAAGTAGTAGTGACATCATCATGTCTGTGGGAGGGGCGCATGCCTGCAGAAAACTACAGAAGTGGGTGGAGCATGAAACAAAATGGCCTTTTCCATGACTGTTACCACAAAACAAGAGGGCCCCTTCCATGGCTGGAATCACAAAACGAGAGAACATCCCTTTGGAGCTATCAAAACAAGATGAATTATTTAACAGCTGGTATCATAAATAAGATGTCTTCTCTTATGGCTGGTACCACAAATCAAGAATGAATTCTTTGTGGCTACTAACACAAAACAAGATGGCCCCACATCTGGAACAACAAAGCAAAGTGGCCCCTTTCATGGCTGCTACCATAAAACAAAATTGGCCTTTCTATGGCTGGAACCACAAAACAAGATAGCTTCCTTTGGAGGCTATCAAAACAAGATGGCTTCTTTCATGTTTGGTGCCACAAAACAAGATGACTTCTTTGTGGCAGCTACCACAAAACAAGATGGCCCCATGTCTGGAACCACAAACAAGATGGCCCCTTCCATGGCTGCTACCATAAAACAAGATAGCCCTTTCCATGGCTGGAACCACAAAACAAGATGGCTTCCTTTGGAGCTATCAAAACAAGAAGGCTTTTGTTATAGTTGGACTTGGTACCACAAAACAAATGTCTTCTTTGAAGTTGATAAAAGAAGATGGCTTCTTAAGGCTGGTACCAAAAAACAAGATGGCTCCTTGGCTAGAGTGACCAGACATCCCCGGTTTCCGGGGAAAGTCCCCGGATTGAGGACACTGTTCCCGGACCAAGTCTGTCCCCGGTTTTGTCCCCGGACTGGAATTTGAACAGGGGCTGGGGCAATTTCAAAGACAGCCCGTGCAGAATAATAATAAAATAAAAAAATCTGAATTGCACCCCCTCCTCCTCTGCCGCTCCTACTAGCTTATGGGGGTTTATTTTTTTCCATTATCTGTGTCCCTTTCTGATGATCATGTTCTGGTCGGAGTGGAGGCACTATTTCTTCAGCTCGCTCGCATGTTTTTCTGCCTTGGCTCAAGTCCCGGTCAGCCACCTGCCTGTTTATCTCCTTGCCTTCCCTGGTGGATTGATCTTCCTCTGCTCCCCACCCAGTAGTACCTGGGGCCCGGAGAGTAAGACTTGACAGGCTGTGAGGCGGGCGGCGGCGGAGATGAGCAAAGAGTCGCCGATTGCTGCCATTACTAGTAAAAAAAAATATGTCCCCGGATTTCATTTAAAAAATCTGGTCACCTTATTTCTTGGTGTCAACTTCCCTTGTCTGGAACCACAAAACAAGATGGCCCCTTCCATAGCTGCAACTACAAAACAAGACGACCCTTTCCATGGCTAGAACTACAAAACAAGATGGCTTCCTTTGAGGCTATCAAAACAAGATGGTTTATTTAAGGGCTGATACCAGACACACGATGGCTCCATCCATGCCTAGAAGTACAAAACAAGATGGCTTCCTTTGGTGATATCAAAAAAAAGATGGCATCTTTAATAGATAGTATCAGAAACAAGGTGGATTCTCGTATGGCTGATAGCACAAAACAAAATGGCTTCTTCCATGGCTGTTACCACAAAACAAGTTAGCCCCAATCCATGGCTGGTATCACAAAATGGCTTCTTCCATGGCTGTTACCACAAAACAAGTTAGCCCCAATCCAGGGCTGGTATCACACAATGAGAAGGCTTTGTTTTGGAGCTATCAAAACAAAATTAATTATTTAACAGCTAGTACCAGAACAAAGATGGCTTCTATTAGGGTTGCTACCAAAGAGATGACTTCTTTGTGGGAGCTACCACAAAACAAGATAGCCCCGTGTCTGGAACCACAAAATAGGATGGTCCCTTCCATGGCTGCTACCATAAAAACAAGATGGCCCTTTCCATGGCTAAAACCATAAAAAGATGGCCTCTGATGGGGTTATCAAAACAATGGTTCATGGTTGCCTTCATTACAAGAGCCCCAAAAAATGTGAAACAGTTTTTTCCTTCATAGTGTATATGAACAATCGCAGCATATAAGCCCCGAGCAATGCATTGATTTATTTTCTAGAATTTTTTTTAGAATTTCAGCATGGGACTAAAATTCTACAATGGAGACATCTTTGCTTTATTAATATGGATTTTTTTTTATCTCTTTACCGCTTACTCAATAAATCATTGTGAGAGGGCCTTGGAGACGGAATGTTTTACTCCATATACCGAGGTCCCTATATACCACAGAAAGGCGCACAGGCGCTACACTAATCACTAGTCATTAATCTCCACTCTCACCATCTCGCTGACTCTCTAAGTTATTTCTGCATACATACCACAATGTTATTATCTTGTCCTACTCCTCCAAAAGTCTTATGGCATTCCCAAAATTCCCCATTAATTCAAGTAAAACAAAAACCATGAACCTATGGACCTCAACGTTGACCGGGAGATGGATGTAGCCATGACCTCTCAGGCCATATATACAATCTCTTGCTCCATCAGCATTGATGAAGATGGTGGACACGTCTGAAAGTGAGTTTATCATGGGTTCTAAAATGAAAAAACAATGTTACAGAACAGAATAGGGACACAAAAAGGAGTCTACATGGACTTGGACTAAGTTCTTATAGGATTCCCTGGCATGCACCATAACTGCAGCTAAAACTTTTCTCTACCATTCCACCAATTTACACCACAAAACAAGATGCCCCTTCCATGGCTGCTACCATAAAACAAGATAGCCCTTTCTATCGCTGGCACCACAAAACAAGATGGCCCCTTCCATGGCTGCTACCATTAAACAAGATGGCCCTTTCTATGGCTGGAACCACAAAACAAGATGGCCCCTTCCATGGCTGAAACCACAAAACAAGACAGCTTTCTTTGGTGGCTTTTAAAACAGAATGACTCCTGTTATGGTCGGTGCCACAAAACAAATGGCTTCTTCCATGGCCACTAGCACACAGCAAGATGGCTTCCTTTGGAGTTGATAAAACAAGATGGCTTCTTTAACAGGATTTAATTGGCATTAACCATAACTGCAGCTAAAACTTCACCCTACCATTCCACCAACTTATAGAAGCAGTTGAAACGTCTGTAATTAGTAAGTATAATAAGCATACTGTAGGCAGGAACAAGAAATGGTTGGCACAACATTGCATTCCTGGGTACCACTAACAGGCCTCTTGCCAATTTCTATATTAGTGTGGGTCTCCCCTCCCTGAGGGAGCATTAAAGTATTCAGTTCATCAAAACATGCACTGTACCTTGACAGCCGGTACCAGTTTCGGATAGGCCACCCATGAAATCAGAGATGAGTCCATTTGGTTTTCAATGCTCTCGGGCATCAGGATTCCTAAGCACCACCTAGTCCTATAGGGACCAGCTATACGACTATGTCTTCTCTTCTTCAAACTTACCACCGGACTGACTTACTCTCCAACTTAACCCGCTATTTCTAACTTGGGGAAGGGCGCCACCTAGTGACCAAACTAGGAGCTGGTCTAACACCCCTTTACAAAGGAACCTACAGACACTATGCCTAAGGTTCACAAACATTTTTGGGCACATAAAGGAGATAAAAAATAAAATAATTTGAATCTATAATCACCCTATTTTTCTTTTGACATTTGAATGACATTCCCTTTTCACTCTCATGCACTTCAACGATGGAGGTGTCAGGATCACTTAGTGCTCCTGCTCCTCATTCCAGCATCTGGGTGTTGGCTGTGGCATTCTCCCTGTCTGTGTTCACCTGCAAAGTGATTGATGGTCAGTCACCTGTTAAAAGCAAACCGAACGCTCTATCCCTTGCTTGTGATAGAGACAGTTACCTGCATTGTTCCTGATCAAGCCTCCCATTTGTCTGCCATGCTTTGCTGTTGGATTTCCCTGCGTATGACCCGGATCGGATATTGGACTATTCCCTGAACTCAGCCTGCCTTTTAGCTGGACTGTCATAGAACCACGCTATCTGTATGCTCAACTGCAAGTAGTCTGTTATTTGCTCTGTTCGCATCTGTCCTGGTGTGGTGGCCAGAAACTATAGCATTGTGTATAAGTCCTGGGGGAAACCAAGTTATGGTTGAACTGGATGGACTTGTGTCTTTTTTCGGCCTAGCTAACTATGTAACTATGTAACTATGTAAGTACCGATAGGCCTGCTTGCCTTAAGGGAAAGGGGGCTGCTATAGGTGAAGCACACAGTAGATAACTATAGTGTCTGACCACCTGCGTTGGGGTAGATGTGACATTCGTGATCGATGATATCACAAGCCTTTAACAAAAATTTTGATGGACACTACACAGGCCCGTTTATTTGCTGAGGAAATTTACAAACTGACACCCCAAGTCCAGGAACTGTCTGTGCGTGTAAACGCACATCCAGCAGTAACGCAGGAGCCAGAGCCTAAAGTTAACCCTCCTGGCCATTTTTCTGGAGACCCCCATGTGTTTTCTAACTTTAGAAATAGTTGCATGCTATACTTTAAGCTTAAAGGGGTTGTAAACCCTCGTGTTTTTTCACCTTAATGCATCTGATGAAAAGCTCCCATCGGACTATTTCCATCGGAAATTCCGACCGTGTGTACGCGGCATAAGAGGTTCAATCCACCCTTTGGATAAACTGCCTCATTTGGCCAGGTGGGGCTTTCAACCTTTTTTTTCAGGGCTCTCTGTACTCCGCTCGTATTTTAGCTGTACGGCTTGAGCCCTGTGACACGTCCCCTGCTAACCAGCCAGACCTCATGGATCAACGAACCTCTGCCCAGTCTGATGGAAACAGTTATGTTGTCTCCTGCCTTCCAACCCCTACGTCACTGTTGAGTCCTGTAGTAACTTAGGGGTCGGAGGAGAGATCCACATCATAAGGAAGGGGACACAATCATCCAACACCCCCAGACAATTTAAGTGCCATGGTAAGAATGTAGGAGCACGTTTTGGAAACTGTTGCGTTGTCTCCTGCCTTCCAACCCCTCCGTCATTGTTGAGTTCTGTAGTAACGTAGGGGTCGGAGGATGGATCCACATCATAAGGAAGGGGACACAGTCATCCAACACTCCTGAAAGTTTTGAGTGCCATGGTGACAACGCAAGAGCACATTTTGGAAACAGTTGTCACCCCATAACAGGAAGTGTCTGAACTAGGCTCTTCATGGTGAGACCACCAGGGATAATGTTATTAAAAGCTGCAAAGAATATATAAAATGACATGAACATGTTAAAGCTCATGAGAGTTCCCCTTAAAATTCTAACAATTCCTTTTTTTGTCTTTAATGCCGCGTGCACACGGTCGGAATTCTCGTCGGAAAAAGCTCTGATGGTTTTCCCGTCTGAATTCCGACGGAATTTCGCTCAAACTGTCTTACCTACACACGGTCACACCAAATTCCGACGGTCAATAACACCACGGCATAAAACACGTTCGACTGCACTATAAAAGGGAAGTTTAATGCTTCTGAGCATGCGTCGAGTTGTTTCCGAGCATGCGTCGGAATTTTGCATGTCGGAATTGCATACACACGATCGGAAAATCCGATAGAAAGGTTTTCCGTCTGAAAAATTAAGAACAGGTTCTCAATCCAAAGTCCGTCGGAAATTCCGACAGAAAAAGACCGATGGGGCATACACACGGTCGGAAAATCCGATGAAAAGCTCCCATCGGACTGTTTCCATTGGAAATTCCGACCGTGTGTACGCCGCATAACAGCTTGACAATCATGAAGCAATAGCTGAAAAAAAAAAAGACTTTCATTCACTCAATTCCACTTTTATAATCAGTTCCTCTTTCCTGTTAATGTCTGTCGGGACATCGCTGCGGCCAATCATTTCATCCCCCTTCCCCCCTTCTCATAATATTATCATTTTATAGTTAATGCGCTTGGTTTTATTACCGCCACAAACAATTACCATTCCTCCACTATGTTGGAGTGACATCAATATGCTGAGCAATTATACAATAATGAAATTGCTTCTGCTTGAGATGTTTGTTTTTAATTTTGTACAGGAACCTCCAGACATACAAATGTTCCTTCTCATCAGCTGTCGGGCGCGATCAGCGTGGGGTTCCAGACATCCTTTTTCATTTTTTTTTTTTTCACATTAGACCTTTCTCCTGACATTACAAATTAACTTTCTGCTAAAGTGGAACTCTAGTTATGGCCCTAAAAGTGTTGTGAAGCTTATTAGTCCTTAGGGGTTAATTTACGAACAGTTTGCGCCATGAGTTGCGGCGCACGCCGATGCGCAACGGATGTTTTCGTATTTACAAAACATTTGCGCGTGTAACACAGAGCAATTCCCCATTTACTATTGTGTTCTCGGCGCACGGGAGGCGGCGATCGGTGCGCCACTATAGACATGGCGCACGGCATCTTCAACTCAGAATTTAAAGAAGCTGGAAGTGCCAATATTATGGGGGTGATGTGAGGAAGTATAGTTATATCAGTAACAAATAAGCCCAAAATAGAATGAGAAAGTGACTTTCTTTCAACAAGCCTGTTGCGCCTGCAAATACACTTAGAACTGCGCAAGGTCAATTTATGCACTGCGCATGCGCTAGCAGCATTTGCGCACGTTCCAAAGCACCCTCCCAATGGTGAGGGCATGTGGCCTGGTATGGTTCAGGAGGGGGGGGGGGGGGGGCGCTCTCTCATCCCCCCTCTTTTCCTGCAGCCTGCCAGGTTGCGTGCTCGGATAAGGGTCTGGTGTGGAGAGAATGCATTGCATGAATCTATCTATTGTCCCCGCCCAGCGCCCCCTATTCAGGTGTCCGGCCCCTTGTCCGGTGCCAGGCATCTGAATTACAGCGGCGGGGGTGTTTTCAGAAGTGCCTGATTAGAGCTGTCAGCTCTAATAGGCATCCTGATTAGAGCCGTGGGCTCTAATAGGCTTTCAAATTGGTAAACAGCCGCCGCACTGCTGTGTGTTCGCTGCTTACGTAGTGCTGTGTTAGGGAATCTAATAAATTGCTTCCCTAACACTGACCCGCCTCTCAGCCAATCAAGTGCACCGGGTCTGTTTACCTGTCACCTGATTGTCCGAAGCGACAGGCGCTGTGATTGGATGCCTATCGGGCGTCCAATCATAGCAGAAGAGGACGGGAGAAGACATCGAGGACTCGGAGGGTGCGTGGAGGAATGCGCTGACCCGAGACAGGTAAGTGCCGGGAGGGGGGGACACTGTCAGCATTTGATGGGGTAAACTGGCGGCAATTGATGGGGCACACTGGTGTCAATTTATGGGGCAATCTTGCGGCAATTGATGGGGTAAACTGGCGGCAATTGATGGGGCAAACTGGCAGCAATTGATGGGGCACACTGGCCGCAATTAATGGTTACAGTGGCTGCGCTTGATGGCACAGTGGTGGCAATTTATGGGTACAGTGGCTGCGTTTGATGGCACAGTGGCTGCGTTTGATGGCACAGTGGCTGCATTTGATGGGCACAGTGGCTGCGTTTGATGTGCATAGTGGCGGCAATTGATGGGCACAGTAGCTGCATTTGATGGGCACAGTGAGGCTGCAATTGTTTTTTTTTTTTTCAGTTTGCGTCCCCCCCCAAAAATTTTGAGCACCAGCACTGGTGTGCTGGCAGATGTTGAGGCAGGCGGCAGGCGGCAGGCAGCAGGCAAGAGAGTAGTTGGTGCCCAGGTAGAGGCAGGCAGCAGACAAGAAGTTGTGGTCCAGGTGGCGGGCAATAGAGTAGTCAGTGTCTGGGTAGAGGTTTAGGCAGGGGGTAGACAAGAGAGTAGCTGGTGTTCAGGCAGAGGTCGGGCCAGGTGGCAAGAAAGAAACTAGTTGTGTGCAGGCAAAGGTCAAGGCAGGCAAGAGAGTAGTGAGTGTTCAAACTTTTACTAGCGTTGGCCCGGTCTTCTGGTTCGTCGCTGTTGTCCCCCCGCCGCTGCCGCCGCCGCCTTCTTCTTCTTCTTCTTCTCCCGATGTTGACACAACGCTGTCTCCGCTTGTAATTGTTGCGCGGCCACTTATATAGGGACAAGGGGCGGGGTCACCTGCTGATGTCACATGGTGACACCACCCCCTTATGATGTCACAGCCCCAGCATCCCCTGGGAGTCCGGCGGATAATTTTGAGTCAAGACTTCTTTCTAAGTCCGCTGGACTTTTGGGGAGAAAAAGTCTGCCGGAGCCTACACACGGGCGGATTGTCCGATCGCGTGTACGCGGCATTAGTGTATCATTCAGCTACTGAGCCGAGGTTTGTGTATCATTTATACTAAGCTGTCGAAACAACAGGCTTTTTCAACAAAGCAGCTAAGGTTAGCCCGGTAAACATGAAATAAGAAACACTGAACAACTCCCACAGGCTGGAAACGTCAATCATAAATATTCACCGGCAGCATTTGAGATTTAACTGCAGCCATAATCTATTGATTATTGATTGGTTGTATTTGACTATTCCAGCTGCTTCTCATTTTTCCTAAATAGCGCTCACAATTTGGCGCCAAGCGAGAGAAATTTAAGTTACGCTGCTTCATGAGTGGAAACTGGGAAAGAAAAAAAAAAAAAGTCAAGTGCTCACGGGATCTTTATTGATACAACTTTGAAAAACTGCAACCAATTATTTCACCACCAAAGATGAAAGCGAAGAAAATTACATAATGATTTTTCTCGCTCTCCCGCTTCCCGAGCTAAGTCCGTCAACCGCCAAACCCACTCTAAATATTATCCGTTTTTACGTTACCTTCCCACGAGCAAAATCTGCCTTCTGAGC
Source organism: Lithobates sylvaticus (assembly GCA_028564925.1). Classification (NCBI taxonomy): domain Eukaryota; kingdom Metazoa; phylum Chordata; class Amphibia; order Anura; family Ranidae; genus Lithobates; species Lithobates sylvaticus. The sequence continues at coordinate 25,317,406 of CM053038.1, forward strand.
GCAGGTCGCTCGCAGCTCAAAAAAAAGAAAAAATTATATAAAAGCGTTGCTTTTGTTTCACAGCGCGCGTCCCCCATCCCCCCCCCCTCCCCACAACCACCATCAGCTTCACGCAAAACAATAATTCTCTTTCTTTCTTCGCCTCACGTTGTCCCATAATGAGCGGAGGACAAAAAAAAAAATTGCCTGTTGCTCGTCGCCGCGCTTCCGTTGCAGGCGACAAGACATTAAACCCTTTGAATAAATAACATAATAATGACGTTTATTATTCCGATCCGTACTGATGGATCTTCAGGGCGCTGTGCTCGCTGCGGGAGCTTCCGCAAAGCCTTTGGCGTTTTCCGTAAAAAAAAAAAAATTTTGAAAATAGAGCGAAAATCGCAGGGGTCTGCCGCTGCGGGTCTGCGGAGAAAAGTCCATGTGAAGCCTGGGAAAGGGGATCTTTAATTCCGCCTGAGCCTGGCGCCCCAGGGGAGGAAGGCACTGCAGGCTCGCGGGGGTCGAAGACGTATTTTCGGCGGCGGCGGCAGTGCATCTTATCTCCAACGCCGTGCTACATATGCAAAAGCCGCGCGTTGGTCTCTTTTGTCAAAGTGGCAGCCTGGCTCGGCTAGATTTATGGCAGCGCGCCCAGTGGACTGCGTTTTATACCGCCTAATACATTATTATTATTTAATATGCCTGTCTTTTAGTATCTATATTAAAAGTAACAAATTTGTTACCGTGATAGGCTCCGCTCGGCGGCCCTTTTTACATCCAACGTGCGAGGGATAGTACGTATTTATTTCTAAACGCGATAGTACGTGGAGGTGAAGCTACTGAGATCACTTCCAATTGTCTCCCTATTTAAAAGAATTTGTAGCATCTTAAGGCTTCATTCGCAGCGTGCGGGAAAGCGTGCAATTTTGCGCATGTTCTCCGCAAAGCACAGGCCTCAAAGCAGTGGTGTAACTAGAACCTTCAGGGCCCCGGTGCAAGAAACCACGAAGGGCCCCCCTGAACCCCAGCCGAGGCCCTTGCCTTCGAGTCCGGTGGTGGAACTCCAGGGCTCGGTCACAGGTACGACTTTTGTGAGCCCTGTAGTTCCACAACTTGTATCAGCAGTTTTTTTATTATTTTTTACAATTTTTTAGGAGTCCCGTTGGGGGACTTTGGTGAGATACCAGAGGTCTAAACAGATGTTACACCTTTGAGACAAAGAGGAAGAAGGGAAAGGAAAATTGGGACCCTGTCCTCTGGGGAGAAGTGGGCCCTGTCCCCAGGAGAGATTGGGTCCTTGTCCTTAGGGGAGATGGGGTCCCTGTCCCCACGTAAGTAGGAGTCCCTTTCCCTAAGGGAAATGGGGTGCCTGTCCACTGGGGAGAAGTGGGCCCTGTCCCCAGGGGAGATGGGGTCTCTGTCCCCAGGGGAGAGATGGGGTCCCTGACCTTAGGGGAGATGGGGTCCTTGTCCTCAGGTGAGAAGGGGTCCTTGTCCCCAGGGAAATGGGGTCCCTGTCCTCAGGTGAGAAGTGGGTCCTGTCCCCAGAGGAAATGGGGTCCCTGTCCTTAGGGGAGATGGGGTCCCTGTCCCCATGTGAGAAGGGGTTCCTGCCCCGAAGGGAAATGGGGTCCCTGTCCTCTGGGGAGAAGTGGGCCCTGTTCCCAGAGGAGATGGGGTCCCCATTGGAGATGGGGTCCCTGTCCCAAGGTGAGAAGGGGGTCCCTGTCCTCAGGTGAGAAGGGGTCTCTGTCCTCAGGTGAGAAGGGGTCCCTGTCCCCATGGAAAATGGGGTCCCTGTCCTCACGGGAAATGAGGTCCCTGTCCTCTGGGGAGAAGTTGGCCCTGTCCCCAGAGGAGATGGGGTCCTTGTCCCCAAGGGAAATGGGGTCCCTGTCCTTTAGGAAGAACTGGGCGAAGCATGCAGTGCAGTGTGAGCCGGACTCAGGGGGCTGGACTGGGGAGGACAGACACCGGACTGAGCAGCACTGCATGGAGCAGGAGAGGGGGACCCGGAGGAGCGGCAGAGGACACAAGTTGTGTGGGGAATGCACAACTAAAGAGCAGCCAGTGCAGTAGTCGAGCATGGAGCTCTGCTAGTCACCCCCCACCTCCAGCCACCCGGGTGCCCGGTGCCTAACCGCCTATGCTGCCACCGGCCATATGTAGAGGGGGCGGCATGGGCCCCTTGCAGCACAGGGCCTGGTTGCGCTCGATACTGCTGCACCCCCTATAGTTACGCCCCTGCCTCAAAGTCAAAGAAGGTTCAACAGTAATACCAGTTCAAAAATTTTTTTCAAGCAACATCTTTCTTTAAAAGGATCTCCTTAAACAGGCACTTCCCGTTTAAGCGTGACAACCCCCTGTCCCTTTCCTTTAAGTGCTCTTAGGTTGTCACCCTGTCACATGGGCTTCCAATGCGGCCATTACAACACATTATGGTTCTTGTTCAGGCACTTCCTGTTATAGGGTGACAACGCTCTGTTCCTGTCTCTTATTTGTGGTCTTATGTTGTCACCCTGTTATATGGGCTTCCAATGGAGATTCAGAATTCAGATTAACCGCTTCAGCCCCAGAAGATATTGGCTGCTGAATGACCAGGCCCTTTTTTTTGCGATTCGGCACTGCGCCGCTTTAACTGACAATTGCGCGGTCGTGCGACGTTGCACCCAAACAAAATTGATGTCCTTTTTTTCTCACAAATAGAACTTTCTTTTGGTGGTATTTGATCACCTCTGCGGTTTTTATTTTTTGGGCTATAGACAAAAAGAGACCTTTTTTTCTCAGTTTACGACGATATGTATTCTTCTACATATTTTTGAGAAAATCGCATTAGGCGTATTTTGATTGGTTTGCGCAAAAGCTATAGCATCTACAAAATAGGGGATAGATTTATAGCATTTTTATTATTATTTTTTTTTTACTAGTAATGGCGGCGATCTGCGATTTTTATCCCCATTTTTGGGACAATTGGCATTAATACAGCGATCAGTGCTATAAAAATGCACTGATTACTGTAAAAATGTCACTGGCAGGGAAGGGGTTAACACTAGAGGGCTATCAAGGGGTTAATTGTGTTCCCTAGTGTGTGTTCAGATGCCCCAGTTGAAGTCCCTCTAGGACGAAACGTGTAGGGCTAGGTTTCTCCGCTCCTCATATTGCCCTTTTCTTTTATTGGTGATCACATTTTTTATTTGTTAATTGTTTTTATGGAAATAAAAAAAACATTGTTTTTTACCTGCACCATCCGAAGTGCTTTTCCTTTTTTGCATATATTTTAGGGCTGTTACTGATTAAAATTTTCGTGCTCGATTAATCGATTTTTTTTAATCGATTAATCGATTCATTTTGATTAATTGTAACGCACATACAGATCCAACTACTATTAGCTGATCTCCTTGCATTAGTCAGTGTTAAATGTGGTATACACTATAAACAATCACCCGACACTAGTTAGTTTCCACAATCCATGACTTAACTTCACAGTTGACACAAATACGTTTTAAATTCAAACTGTAGCACTGACGTAAGTCATTTTTGACAATCCCTCCACCTCCGGTCTAACTAATCACTCTCACCTTATGGCATGGACCCCTGTGCAAACAGGTGGTCATGCAAGCGGGTATCAAAAGGGTGAACACGGACCATAAACTTCTCTCACGTCTCCTTAGATCCCAGAAAGGACGCAGGTCATGGGTAGAAAGAAAAGATCTAAGTGCTCACCGCTTAAGTATAAGATTTCATTTTTGTGTTCAAACACAAACTACTCACATAAAGATGATAAAAACACAGCATGTAAAGCCGACAATCGTGTTAGTTCCGTAGGGCAGCAGCGTGGGACGCCATGCATAGCTCCTCCCCGTACGCGTTACGTTCAATCCGAACTTCAACGTCACCAGACTCCTCCCCCCTTCCCTTCGTTAGCAGACGGAGGCACTTGGGGAAGGCAGGAGGAGCTTGGTGACGTTGATGTCCGTGACGTCACCGGATTTCCGACGGAACTCCCTGAAGACCCGGAAGCCGTCGGAGAGGTGAGTACCGATCAAGAATTTTGATTGATCAAAAAAATTTTGATCGATCAAAAAAATGTAAGATTAATTCGAGGAATTAATCTTTAATTTACGCAGCCCTAATATATATGTTTCATCTTCCTGCTTGACTGTTCCATCTGGTCATCCATGGTCCGTCACGGATGCTACACCATTGCAGCTGTTACCCTATTTCCAGTTTGGGTGGAACTTCCATTTGGTTCGACTGACCTATTGGGAACTTATTCACCGTCCTCACATTTATCCTAGTTGGGACTTATTTACACATTTTTCTCACAGTTTAAAAATCTTTATCTTTATTTTTACTGTTTGATCATATTAGCGCTACATTTTCACCCATTGTCTATTATGAATTTTTGTCACATTTGTGTATAGCTGCTTTTTTGCTTTTTTCTTTTTCACAGGGTAGCGCAATATTTTTCTCACATTTCAACTAAAGGGGGGATGGGACTGTCTAGGGGAGATGACAGATCGCTGTTCATACTTTGTATGAACACTCGATCAGTCTCTTCTCCCCTCAGAGAACCGGGATCTGTGTGTTTACACACACAAGTCCCGGTTTTCGCTGTATCACGAGCGATCGCGGGAGCCCGCCGGGCACTCGCTTTGGCTCCTGGGGGCGAGCAGCGCCTAGTACATTCGTTACTTTCGTAACATTGTTTTCGTAGATTCGTAATCGGAGCATAATTCATAATTTTATGTAATGTGTATGCTGTTATTACATTTTAAGAGACACGGAAAATTATGAATCGGAAAAAAAAAGTTACGAATGTACGAATTTTTTCGTTCAATCCATTCGAAGCACGTTAAGCAGCGCCATTGTAAGGGACACGGAAAATTACGAATCGAAAAAAAAAATAAGTTACGAATGTATGAATTTTTTCGTTCAATCCATTCGAGGCACGTTAAGCAGCGCCATTGTAAGGGACACGGAAAATTACCAATACAACAAAAAAATAAAAAGTTACGAATGTACGAATTTTTTCGTTCATTTTGATTTTCGTTGTTCCTGTTTTCGTTTTTCGGATTTTCTTCTTTCGTAGTTTCGTTGTTTCTAATTTGGTTATTTCGGATTTTCGTTGTTTTTCGTATTCGTTCGATTCGTTCGATTCGAATGATTCGTTATTCGTTAAAAATTATTTTTTTTTTTAAATCGTTCGTTCATTTGTACGATAACGAATAAACGAATATAACGAAAAAAAACGAAAAACGAAAAAAAAAAGGAAAAGAATTGCACATGTCTACCATTCAACACATTAAGGCTCTTGTTCAGGCACTTTCTGCCCCAGGACAACGTCATTTGTGACGAAACACGTAGGGCGGAGTGACGTGTTGACCTCACCATCTCCCTCGTGTCCCGACAGATGGGTTTGTTTGGTTGTGTGCCGGCCGACACACCAAACTTAAGGTGTTTTACTTACTTACTGTTGTGTTTTTTATCCAATAAACCCACCAAAGATTTTATGCTATGTGGAGCCTTTTGTCTCTTTCTAGTACCCAATCTCCATTCAACTCACTGAGTATTATCGGAGGCGTGGAGGAACCCTGAGATGCGGAGAAAGGACCCAGCTGGGATTTAAGCCACAGGTGCACACCTAATAAGGGGTCTACAGGAGCTGGTAAGAGGTTTCTACAGCTGCTGGTGGATTCACTGTGGTTTTGGTGATGGATGGATACTACTATTAAGGAGATTTCACCCATTATCACATTACTTACGGACTCAATTTGTTCCGATTAATTTATTCCCATGGACTTTATAATTTGATATTTAGCGCCCCCCCCCCCCCATTCCCTCGTGAAGACTGAGGAGCAGAATAAATTCAATAACTTTGCCATCTCTCCATCCTTAGTAACCAGATTCCCTTCATCATTCTTTATGGGGCCAATATGATCTGACTTCCCTTTCTTACTATTTATGTACTTAAAGAATTTCTTGGGATTTTTCTTACTCTCCTCCGCTATGTGCCTTTCGTGTTCTATCTTAGCCGCCCTGATTTTACCCTTACGTTTCTTTTTGCATTCTTTGTAAAGTTGGAATGCTGATGATGATCCCTCAGCCTTGTATTTTTTGAAGGCCTTCTCCTTTGCTTTTATATGTATTTTTATGTTGGAGTAAAGCCACCCAGGACGTAAGGCCCTTCTTCAACCTTCTCCCCAATCTGAGGTCCAGAGCGCTCTGGAACAGTTATTATTAAGGATGTTTCTGTACATTGCTACATTCATCTTTCCCTCGATCCTGACTAGTCTCCCAGTTTCTGCTGCTGAAAAACATCCCCACAGCATGATGCTGCCACCACCATGCTTCACTGTAGGGATGGTATTGGCCAGGTGATGAGCGGTGCCTGGTTTACTCCAGACATGACGCTTACCATTGAGGCCAAAGAGTTCAATCTTTGTTTCATCAAACCAGAGAATTTTGTTTCTTATGGTCTGAAAGTCCTTTAGGTGCCTTTTAGAAAAGGCGGGCTGTCATGTGCCTTTTACTGAGAAGTGGCTTTCGTCTGGCCGCCCTACCATACAGGCCTGATTGGTGGAGTGCTGCAGAGATGGTTGTTCTTCTGGAAGTTTCTCCTCTCTCCACAGAGAAACACTGGAGCTCTTTTAGAGTGACCATGGGGTTCTTGGTCACCTCCCTGACTAAGGCCCTTCTCCCCCCGATAGCTCAGTTTGGCCAGGTGGCCCGCTCCTGGAAGAGTCCTGGTGGTTCCAAACTTCTTCCATTTACGGATGATGGAGGCCACTGTGCTCATTGGGACCTTCAATACTGCAGAAATGTTTCTGTACCCTTCCCCAGATCTGAGCCTCCATACAATCCTGTCTCGGGAGGTCTACAGACAATTCCTTGGACTTCATGGCTTGGTTTGTGCTCTGACATGCACTGTTGACTGTGGGACCTTATATAGACAGGGGTGTGGCCTTTCCAAATCATGTCCAATCAACTGAATGTACCACAGGAGGACTCCAATCAAGTTGTAGAAACATCTCAAGGATGATCAGTGGAAATAGGAGGCACCTGAGCTCAATGTTGAGTGCCATGGCAAAGGCTGTGATACTTCTGTACATGGGGTTTTTTCGTTTTTAATTTTGAACAATTTGCAAAGATTTCAAACAAACTTCTTTCACGTTGTCATTATGGGGGATTGTTTGTAGAATGTTGAGGAAAATAATGGATTTATTTTGGAATAAGGCTGTAACATAACAAAATGTGGAAAAAGTTTTATTACCAATAGATATGCCAATGGTAAGACCTCCCTGCAATAAGCCCAATGTAGTCCGCATTGAAGCTCCTGTATTGCCCCCTGATGGCCGTTGGAGAACCAGAGGGCCCCGGGATGCCCAGACATCTGATCTGACTTTTGAATTCTTCTGCAGAACATTCCTCATTTGGGAATTGTTGACAATCCCGAGCTTTATAAAAGTCAGTGATCCTCATAAAACTGTAGCAGAAGGGGCAGTCCAGGAGAAGGAGGATCCAATAAAGAGCACCTGTCTGCTGAAAAGAGAACTTTGCTGCCATTCACCTCACCCCCCTTGAGAACGCGGCTGATCCGTTCCCCATCCGTCTCCTAAAAAAAAAATGGAAAAACTTCACGCCTGCCTCCCTTTTTCTTTATGAATCGTCCAGATGCGCAATCATGAAATTCGCATTCACACCATCGGAGCGCAGATGCTGCGAGCTGATCGGTGCGCCAATAAGGGGAGGCTAAAGTGGCGTGACCCCATCTATTCACAGCTCCGGGCACGAGGGCCGCGAGCTGGGAACGTGTCAGTGGAAAAAAAAAGACCATACAACGTGAAACCTTTGTCTACGTCCTCAACAAAGGCCGAGGCCAGTAAATCCATCTCGTCACTTGTCAGCATCTGCCCCTCCCCCGCCCCCATGGTCATGGCTGATCGTCTTTAATCAATACAAAAAAACCTAACATGAAAATCAATTAAAAGTAGTCATTGTTACTAATTAAATGATTAAATAAAACCCTTCCATTTTCATTGAATACCTTATTTTAGACCTAGTGATGTCATCCCTGGGTCTCTGTGCTTCTGTATGCAATGCAGGCAGTAGAGTTTTCGTTTTATTATTTTTTTTTTTTTTTATTCGTTTTTCGGGTCATTCATTATGATCGAAATTCTAATAAAATCTAATCTATTATTTCTAATAAATTTGTAACTTCGGAAAAATGTTAATTTGTTTTGTTCCATTCGTTTAAGATGTGGTATTCGTTATTTCGATAATTCCTAAAAATTTAGAAAATCCGAAATTCGAAAATTTGAAAATTCGAACATCCGAAAATAAGAGCGAAAATCCTAAAATTCGAAAGAACCAAAATCCTAAAATTCAAAAATTTGAAATAATAACTTACTAATAATAACTATTAAACTATAGGTATTGGAATTTCCTTTCACATTTGGCTGTTAGTGAACGTAACAAATTAATAATAATAAATAATAATAATAAAAAAAATTATTATTATTATTATTAACCACTTCAGCCCCGGACCAATTTGCAGCTAAAGGACCAGGCCCCTTTTTGCAATTTGGCACTGCGTCGCTTTAACTGACAATTTGCGCGGTCATGCGACGTGCTCCCAAACAAAATTGGCGTCCTTTTTTTCCCACAAATAGAGCTTTCTTTTGGTGGTATTTGATCGCCCCTGCAGTTTTATTTTTTGCGCTATAAACAAAAATAGAGCGACAATTTTGAAAAAAATGCAATATTTTTTTACTTTTTGCTATAATAAATATCCCCAAAAAATATATAAAAAAAACATTTTTTTTCCTCAGTTTAGGCCGATACGTATTCTTCTACATATTTTTGGTAAAAAAAATCGCAATTAGCGATTATTGATTAGTTTGCGCAAAAGTTATAGCGTTTACAAAATAGGGGATTGTTTTATAGCATTTTTATTAATATTTTTTTTTTTTACTAGTAATGGCGGCGATCAGCGATTTTTTATTGTGACTGCGACATTATGGCGGAAACATCGGACATTTTGACACATTTTGGGACATTTGTCATTTATACAGAAATCAGTGCTATTTAAATAGCACTGATTCCTATGTAAATGACAGTTGTAGTGAAAGAGTTAACCACTAGGGGGCGGGGAGGAGTCAGTGTGACGTGTTGTGTTTTTTTTTACAGTAGGGGGCGTGGCTGTACATGTGACGTCATTGATCGGCTTTCCCGATGACAGGGAACAGCCGATCAATGACAGGCAGTGTAGGAAGCGCGGGGAGAGGTTTGTTTACACAGACCTCTCCCCGTTCTTCAGCTCCGTAACCCGATCGCGGGACACCAGCGGCGATCGGGTCCGCTGGTCCCGCGGCCGTGGTCACGGAGCTCCCGACCGGGTCGCGAGCGCGCCGCTGGCGGCGCGCGCGCGACCCACGGGCAGGCAAGTTAAAGGGGACGTACCCGTACGTGCTTTTGCCTGCCCGTGCCATTCTGTAGACGTATATCTACATGAGGCGGTCGGGAAGTGGTTAATAAATAATAATTATTAAATAACAATCATAATAAAACGGTTTTATTATTATTATTATTATTATTATTATTATTATTATTATTAATAATAATAAAATGGTTTTATTATTATTATTTAATAATTATTTATTATTATTATTATTATTATTATTATTAATAATAATAATAATAATAATAATAATAATATTACAAATAAAAAGTTTTTTTTATTATTATTACTATTATTTATTATTATTAATTCGTTACATTCCATTCATTTAGATGCAGCATTTGTTATTTCGGATAATTTGCAACTTTGGATAAATTCGTATTCGCTACATTTACTAACAGCCAAATTTGAAAGGAAATTCCAATACCTATAATGTATTAGTTAGTAATAGTTATTATTAGTTAGTTATTATTTTGGATTTTCAAATTTTCAGGTTTTCGAATTTTCGAATTTTCCTTCTTATTTTCGGTTTTCGTTCTTTTGAATTTTTTCGGATTTTCGTTTTTTACTTTCGCATTTTCGGATTTACGAATTTCAGATTTTCATTCTTTCAAATTTTCGAACTTCTGATTTTCGTTCAAATTCGAATTTTCGAGTTTGAAAATTCGAACACCTGAAAATCAGAACGAAAATCCAGAAATAAGAACAAAAATCCAAAATTCAAAAATCCGAAAATAAGAGCGAAAATCCGAAAATTCGAAAGAACGACAATTCAAAAATCCGAAATAATAACTAACTAATAATAACTATTAAACGATAGGTATTGGGATTTCCTTTCACATTTGGCTGGTAGTGAACGTAACAAATTAATAATAATAAATAATAATAATAAAAAAATGTATTATTATTATTATTATTATTATTATTAATAATAAATAATAATTATTAAATAACAATAATAATAATAATGATAATAAAACTGTTTTATTATTATTAATATTATTATTATTAATAAAACTTTTTATTATTATTATTTAATAATTGTTATTTATTATTATTATTATTATTAATAATTATTAATAATAATAATAATAATAATAATAATAATAATACAGATAAAAAGTTTTTATTATTATTATTACTATAATTTATTATTATTAATTCGTTACATTCCATTCATTTGTTATTTCGGATAATTTGCAACTTCGGATAAATTCGTATTCTCTACATTCACTAACAGACAAATTTGAAAGGAAATTCCAATACCTATAATGTATTAGTTAGTAATAGTTATTGTTAGTTTAGTTATTATTTTGGATTTTCAAATTTTCAGGTTTTCGAATTTTCGGATTTTCATTCTTATTTTCACATTTTCGTTCTTTTGAATTTTTTCGGATTTTCGTTTTTACTTTCGCATTTTTCGAATTTTGGATTTCCGAATTTTAGATTTTCATTCTTTCAAATTTTCGTTCTTTCAAATTTTCGAATTTCAGATTTTCGTTCGAATTTTCATTTTTGGAAAAATTAGTTAAACGGGTTGTCGTTATTTGAATATTTTCGAATTAACTAATTTGTTGATTGAATTTTGTCTAAAATCTAATTCAGAATGAATTGTCTAGCAGGCAGATCATGTCTGGTGGGAGGGGCCAGCAGGGGGCTGTACATAGCTTCCTGAACACATCACCAGTACTCCTCTCCAGAGCCCTCAGCCCTGAAGATGTAAGCAGTGGGAGGAGTTATGCAAATACCAAAAGGACTTGAAAGGTGGGTGAAGGGTGGTCTGTAACTCACAAGGGCAGCTAGGGGGACTCTAATAGAAGGGGGGCTCCTATATAATGGAGGGGGGGGGGGGTTTCTGATGTAAGAAGGGGGCTCTGATGGAAGCAGGGCTCATATGTGATGGTGGTGGTGGGGGGGGGGGGGGACTTCTGATGTAAAGGGAGGCTCTGATAGAAGGGGGGCTCTGATGTAATGGGGGGTGGGGCAGAGGGAGGCTCTGATAGAAGGGGGCTCTGATGTAATGGGGGGGGGGGGGGCGCTTTTGATGAAAAGGGAGGCTCTGATAGAAGGGGAATGAAAGGGATGTAATGGGGGGGGGGGGGCTTTTTATGAAAAGGGAGGCTCTGATAGAAGGGGATGATGATGTAATGGGGGGGGGGGGTGTGATGTAGAGGGAGGCTCTGATAGAAGGGGGCTCTGATGTAATGGGGGGGGGGGTTTCTGATGTAAAGGGAAGCTCTGATGGATGGGGAGTTCTGAAACAAGGCTCTGATGTGAAAGGGGAAATCTTATGTAAGGGGGTGTGATGTAAAGGGGGGGGTTCTGATGTGGAAGGGGGGCCTGATGGAAGGGAGGTTCTGATGTAGTGGGGGGCTTTGGATACCAAACGGGGGATTTATTGGAGGGGGCTCTTATGTAATGAGGGCTTTTGATGTAAAAGCTGTGCTCTGTTGGAAGGGGAGGGGTGGGGCTTTAATGTAACGGGGGGGCGTCTAAGGAAAAAGGGGGCTCTGATGTAATGGGGGGCTTTGAATGTAAAGGGGAATTCTGATGTGAAGGGGGTCTCTGATGTAATGGAAGGCTTTTGATACCAAAGGGGCGCTGATGAAGGGAGGGGGGGGGGCTCTTACATAATATGGGCTTTTAAAGTAAAAGGGGGGGCTATGATGTAATGGGGGAGCTTCTGATGTTAAAGGGGGACTCTGATGGATTGGGGGGTTCTAATTTAATGTGGGGCTTCTGATGTGAAGGGGGCTCTGATAAAAAGGGAGGAGACTCTAATGTAATGGGAGGCTTTTGATACCAAAGGGGGGCTCTTACGTAAGGGGGGCATTTAAAGTAAAAGGGGTGCTCTGATGGAAAGGGGAGGCTTTGATGTGATGGGGGAGCTTCTCATGTGAAAGAGGGAAACTGGGGTGTGGGGGGCTCTAATTTAATGGGGGACTTCTGATGTGAAGGGGGGCTGTAATGTAATTGGGGACTCTGATGTGAAAGGGGGACTGATGGATGGGGGGCTTCTGATGTGAAGGGGGGCTATAATGTAATGGGGGGGTTATGATATGTAGGGGGGCTGTAATGTAATGGGGGGATTATGATGTGAAGGGGGGCTGTAATGTAATGGGGGGGTTATGATATGTAGGGGGGCTGTAATGTAATGGGGGACTCTGATGTGAAAGGGGGACTCTGATGAATGGGGGGCTCTAACTTAATGGGGGAATATGATGTGAAGGGGGGCTGTAATGTAATGGGGGGCTTCTGATGTGAAAGGGGGACTCTGACGTGAAGTTATTTTTCGTAGCATGTTTTTTTATTCTTTTTTTCGGGCCCGGAAAAATTGTAACATACACCCTCATACTGAACAGATCGGAGCCGCCCGCCCCCCCCCCCCCCCTTTTTTTGGATGAATATAGGAAAAATTGTAGCCAGCTCTGGAGGTACGAGCTCCTTTCATAGAGCAGCTGAATGTGTTGTATACAAGCCATTGGCTTCTGCTCAGTAATTCGGGTCCCCTTTGTGTGTTCGATGTTGGAAGCAGAGCCCATTAACCTAAAGATGGCGTAACTCCATCCAAAGGTGCTTTCCACTCCAGCACACAAGAATAGGACGGCTCTCCACTGCTACCCATCTTGGAGTTGGGACTTTGTAAAAGTCCACCCCCCCAGCCCCTCCCTTCCGCTCATTGCCCCCTTTATAGTTGACCCTTTCACTAGTTGGACGTCCATTTGCTCCTCCGTCCTTAATTAATAATTGAGTTTACTCAGACGAGTCTCCCAGGACAAAGCCTAGAAGCTTTACAACACAGCGTACAACGGTGTTTTAACTGGGAAGAGTAGACTTGTACACTACGTTCGACCTGGCCTACTCAATAATGTATGGCTTGCTATTAGCCCTACGACCCCTAAGCTTTCAGAAACATCATATATAGAAAAGAGCGCAAGAACTGGTTTTAAGCCCAACTCCACCTAAATTTAGAGAACTAAAGGCATTTTTTTTTTTTTTTTGGATGATGTATGGGAGGGTTATAACTCCTGTCAGGTGTTTTTTTTTTAACCATTTGTGTCCCATTGGGGAGATTTCTCTTGACGTCCTGTCAGTACTGGTGCAAGAAATTTAGACACCCTAGGTGAAACCTCATTTTGCGCCCCCCCCATTGGCTCCACCCCTGACTCCACCCCTTTGTCCCGCTTATGTATACCCCAACTTTTTTTTTAAGCGCTCATCAAATGCAGCCCACCAGCGCCCATCAATGCAACCTAGCAGCGCCCATCAATGCAGCCTAGCAGCACCCATCAATGCAGCCTAGCAGCGCCCATCAATGCAGCCTCACCAGTGCCCATCAATGCAGCCTAGCAGCGCCCATCAATGCAGCCTCACCAGTGCCCATCAATGCAGCCTCACCAGTGCCCATCAATGAATGTTTGCTTGTTCCCATTCATTCGGGAGTCGGGACACAGACACAGTCCTAGGCTGCCGATGCGCCTCTGACACCATGTGCGAACGGAGCGGTGACTGCCTGCTGATGCTGAGACTTAGTTGCTTGCTGCAGAGAGAAGAGAGTAGGAACACCAGTGGCCGGGCGCCCTAGGCAGCAGTGCACCCTAGGCGGCTGCCTATTTTGCCTAGTGGTAGCACCGGCCCTGCGTCCTGTCATATAGCCATAACAGGAGGGACTTCCCCATTGCAAGAGATCTCCTCTGTTTCTATTCTTTTGACAACCCAACAAAATTCTGATTTTACCAGACAGGAAAGGAGGGGAAATCTGCAACAGGAACAGAGACAGTAATAATATAAATCTAAAGGGAGGTGTAGGTGCTGGAGATCTATACATATCAAAAGAAGTCATTGATTGAATTTGGCTGCCCCCCCTAAACCAAAGGGGGCACCCAAACTGAGAAAGGCATGGGTGAGTGAGTCAAAAAGATTGCCAAGTGATCGTCTCAGGAGCCCAAAGGTCCTTCATTAATATCACAAGTTAGACAGAAACACAAAAGGTATCCATCTAGTTTCGGGGGCCAAAATCCCCTTTATCAGGGCCTGGACAATGTAGCAAAAGGTATCTATTGGTCTTAAAGCATAACTCCTAAATTCAAAATTCTGAAAGGAGGGGAAGTTAATATGGTACAGTTGGGGCCATAACAATGAACTTCCTCTCCTGTCCGAGTTTGTATTCAGTCCAATAGATTCCTTTTGCTACATTGGCCAAGCCCTGGTGATAGGGGATTTTAGGCCCTGAAACATATTGGATATCTTTTGTGCTCCTGTAGTACTTGTGATATTCATAAAGGACTTTTGGACTCTTAAGTTGATCATTTGGCGCGAGATCTTTACATATCAAAAGAAGTCATTGGTTGAATTTGGCTGCCCACCGCCCTAAACCAAAGGGGGCACCCAAACTGAGAAAGGCATGGGTGAGTGAGTCAAAAAGATTGCCAAGTGATCGTCTCACGAGCCCAAAGGTCCTTCATTATTATCACAAGTTAGACAGAAACACAAAAGGTATCCATCTCGTTACGGGGGCCAAAATCCCCTTTATCAGGGCCTGGGCAATGTAGCAAAAGGTATCTATTGGTCTTAAAGCATAACTCCTGAGTACAAAATTCTGAAAGGAGGAGAAGTTAATATGGTACAGTTGGGGCCATAACAATGAACTTCCTCTCCTGTCCGGGTTTGTATTCAGGGGCTATGCTTTAAAGGGGAGTTCCAGGCATTTTAAAAGTCAGCAGCTACAAAAAGTGTAGTTGCTGACTTTTTTAAAAAAAATTACACTTACCTGTTCCACGGTCCAGCGATGTGGCCGAACGGGGTGTCGCTCCTCTCCCCCTCCTCTTTGTCGGCGCCGCCATTTCCACTCTGGGCACCCGGCCGTGACAGCTTTCCTCTTCACGGCCAGGCACGCACGGCGCATGCGCGAGCCGCGCTGCGCTCCCGGAGTGGATAGGCGATCTCCTGGGACCTGTCACGTGTCCCAGGAGATCGCCTAGAGGGAGGAGTCGCCTAGGCGGTTACTGGGCGGAAGGAGGAAGTGGGACAGGAAGTCCCCCTCCTAATGAAGCCCCCACTCCACCCCCAAAAAAATTACATGCCAAATGTGGCATGTAAGGGGGTGAGGAGTGGTTAAAGCTGAAGTTCCATTTTTAAGTGGAACTCCGCTTTAAGTCCAACAGATACCTTTTGCTACATTGGCCAAGCCTTGATGATGGGGGATTTTAGGCCCTGAAACATATCGGATATCTTTTGTGCTCCTGTAGTACTTGTGATATTCATAAAGGACTTTTGGGCTCTTAAGTTGATCATTTGGCGCTATTTGGCACCAGGAACCCCCCCCCCAAAAAAAAGTAAGTATCAATACTGGTGTTGTCAGCATACTGAATTTTTGGGGGTGGACTTTCTTGAATCTAAAACATTGTAACTGTCAAGGAATGTTTTGCCCCCCCTCTAAATCTGGCTAAACTGTAATTCTGAATTCAAGGAGCTATGCTTTAAATCCAATAGCTAATTTTTGCTACATTGGCCAAGCCTTGATGAAGGGGGGTTTTTGGCCCCGAAACCCAGGAGATACCTTTTGTGTTCCTGATGTATTTATGATATTCATAGAGGACTTTTGGACTCTTAAACTGATCATTTGGCCTTCTTTGGCACCAGGAACCCTCCCAAAAATAAAGTAGATATCACTACTGGTGTTCTCAGAGAAGCTGCAGCATGATGTAACCCCAACGCCGACATACTGAGTTTTGGGTGGACTTTCTTCAATCTAAAACTCTGAAACTGTCAAAGAATGTTTTGGGGATTTTAACCGATTTGGGCCCCTTGACTGAATCCTAATCTAACGCCTTCTGCTTTCTTTTTTTAAGTGACTGGGGCGTTCGTCAACTTTTCAAACCCTTTTCGCGGGCTCTGGGGCTTTACACCTTCTTGTCTCCTCTGGCCTCCTTCTAAATCTGGCTGAACTGTAATTCTGTAAGCCAGGAACTATTCTTTAAGTCCAGTAGACACCTTTTACTACATTGGCCTAGCCTTGATGAAGGAGGGGTTTTGACCCCGAAACTCACTAGATACTTTTTGTGTTCACGTAATACTTATGATAGTCATAAAGGACTTTTGGACTCTTAAACTGATCATTTGGCCTTCATTGGCACCAGGAACCCTCCCAAAAATAAAGTAGATATCACTACTGGTGTTCTCAGAGAAGCTGCAGCATGATGTAACCCCAACGCCGACATACTGAGTTTTGGGTGGACTTTCTTCAATCTAAAATAATTTGAAACTGTCAAGGAATGCTTTGGGGATTTTAACCGATTTGGGCCCCTTGACTGAATCCTAATCTAACGCCTTCTGCTTTCTTTTTTTAAGTGACTGGGGCGTTCGCCAACTTTTCAAACCTTTTTCGCGGGCTCTGGGGTTTTATATGTTCTTGTCTCCTCTGGCCTCCTTCTAAATCTGGCTGAACTGTAATTCTGTAAGCCAGGAACTATTCTTTAAGTCCAATAGACACCTTTTACTTCATTGGTCTAGCCTTTAATAGGAGCTGGGTATTTGGCCCCAAAACACACTAGTTACTTTTTGTGTTGCTGACCCCAACGCCAGCATACTGAATTATGGGTGGACTTTCTTGACTTTCTTTCATGTAATACTTAAATAATACTCATAAAGGACTTTTGGACTCTTAAGCTGATTATTTGGCCTTCTTTGGCACCAGGAACCCTCCCAATAATAAAGTAGATATCACTACTCATGTTCTCAGAGAAACTGCTGCATGATATAACCCCAACGCCGGCATACTGACTGACTTATGGGTGGACTTTTTCAGTCTAAAACACTGAAACTGTTAAGGAATGCTTTGCACGCCTCTAAATCTGGCTGGGCTGTAATTCTGTATTCCAGGAGCTATGCTTTAAATCCAATAGATAACTTTTGGAACATTGGCCTAGCCTTGATGAAGGAAGGGTTTTGACCCCGAAACCCACTAGATACTTTTTGTGTTCATGTAATACTTATGATATTCATAAAGGACTTTTGGACTCTTAAACTGATCATTTGGCCTTCTTTGGCACCAGGAACCCTCCCAAAAATAAAGTAGATATCACTACTGGTGTTCTCAGAGAAGCTGCAGTAATATATAACCCCAACGCCGACATTACTGAGTTTTGGGTGGGCTTTCTTCAATCTAAAACCCTGAAACTGGCTGAGCTGTAATTCTGTATTCCAGGAGCTATGCTTTAAGTCCAATAGATAACTTTTGGTACATTGGCTTAGCCTTGATGAAGGAGGGTTTTTGACCCTGAAACCCATTAGATACTTTTTGTGTTCATGTAATACTTATATTTATATATATTTATAAAGGACTTTTGGACTCTTAAGCTGATCATTTGGCGCTCTTTGGCACCAGGAACCCTCCCCCTAAAATAACATAGATATCACTACTGGTGTTCTCAGAGAAGCTGCTGCATGATATAACCGACTTTTCAAACCTTTTTTCTTGGGCTCTGGGGTTTTATATCTTCTCCATTCCTTCGGCCCCCATCTAAATCCATAACTGAATCATACATACCCGTCAAAAGAAGTCATTGGTTGAGTCTGATGGCTTGGAATTGGCTAGCCCTTCAAAAGAAGTCATTGGTTGAGTCTGATGGCTTGGATTTTGCTAGCCCTTCACAATACTGGAGAACCCCCCCCCCCCAAGACAAAGGGGTCACCCAAATCGAGAAATCACGAGCGAGTGAACCCAAAAGAGCACCAAACGATCATCTTAAGAGCTCAAAAGTCCTTCATTAATATCACTAGTATGACAGGAACACCAAAAGTATCCAACGTGTTTCAGGCCCCAAATCCCCCTTCATCAGGGCTTGACCAATGGAGCAAAAGGATATATTAGTAGAATTAATAGAATGGACTTAAAGCATAGCTCCTGGATACAAACCTCTGATACAAGGAGATGTTAATATGGTGATATGGGGGTCACCCAAATCGAGAAATCACGAGCGAGTGAACTCAAAAGAGCACCAAACGATCATCTTAAGAGCTCAAAAGTCCTTCATTAATATCACTAGTATGACAGGAACACCAAAAGTATTCAACTTACCCTCCTGTCAGAGTTTTGTATCAGCAGCTATGCCTTTGGTATCTGGCCAAGCCCTGATGAAGGGGGATTTTTTTGCCCTGAAACGCATTGGATACCTTATGTGTTCCTGATGTACTTATGATTTTTATAAAGGATACTTATAAAGGACTTTTGGACTCTTAAGCTGATCATTTGGCTCTCTTTGGCACCAGGAACCCTCCCAAAAATAACATAGATATCACTACCGGTGTTCTCAGAGAAGCTGCTGTATGATATAAACGTAATGCCGGCATACTGAGTTTTGGGTGGACTTCCTTCAATTGAAAACGATTTCAAATTGTCAAGGAATGCTTTGGGGATTTTAATCGATTTGGGCTCCTTGACCGAATCCTAATCTGACGCCTTCTGCTCCCTTTTTTTTTTAAGCGACTGGGGCACTCGCCAACCTTTTATACCTTTTTCTCTGGCTCTGGGGTTTTATATCTTCTCCATTCCTCCGGCCCCCCTCTAAATCCATAACTGAATAATCATCCAATACCAAAATTTTACCAGATAGATAGTGAGGGGAAATCTGCAACAGGGATAGAGACAATAATACATATCTAAGGGGAGTTGTTGATGCCTACCCATCAAAAGAAGTCATTGGTTGAGCCTGATGGCTTGGAATTGGCTAGCTCTTCACAAAACTGGAGGACCCCCCCCCCCCAAGACAAAGGGGTCACCCAAATCGAGAAATCACAAGCGAGTGAACCCAAAAGAGCACCAAACGATCATCTTAAGAGCTCAAAAGTCCTTCATTAATATCACTAGTATGACAGGAACACCAAAAGTATCCAACGTGTTTCAGGCCCCAAATCCCCCTTCATCAGGGGTTGACCAATGGAGCAAAAGGTATAGAATGGACTTAAAGCATAGCTCCTGGATACAAACCTCTGATACAAGGAGATATTAATATGGTGATATTATGGGGGTCACCCAAATCGAGAAATCACGAGCGAGTGAACTCAAAAGAGCACCAAACGATCATCTTAAGAGCTCAAAAGTCCTTCATTAATATCACTAGTATGACAAGAACACCAAAAGTATTCAACTTACCCTCCTGTCAGAGTTTTGTATCAGCAGCTATGCCTTTGGTATCTGGCCAAGCCCTGATGAAGGGGGATTTTTTGCCCTGAAACGCATTGGATACCTTATGTGTTCCTGATGTACTTATGATTTTTATAAAGGATATTTATAAAGGACTTTTGGACTCTTAAGCTGATCATTTGGCGCTATTTGGCACCAGGAACCCTCCCAGAAATAACATAGATATCTCTACTGGTGTTCTCAGAGAAGCTGCTGTATGATATAACCGTAATGCCGGCATACTGAGTTTTGGGTTGACTTCCTTTTCAGGCCCAAAATCCCCCTTCATCAGGGCTTGACCAATGGAGCAAAAGGTATATAATGGACTTAAAGCATAGCTCCTGGATACAAACCTCTGACACAAGGAGATGTTAATATGGTGATATGGGGGCCAGAACCATGAATTTCCCCTCCTGTCAGAGTTTTGTATCAGGAGCTATGCCTTTGGTATCTGGCCAAGCCCTGATGAAGGGGGGTTTTTGGCCCTGAAACGCATTGGATAGCTTATGTGTTCCTGATGTACTTATGATATTTATAAAGGATATTTATAAAGGACTTTTGGACTCTTAAGCTGATCATTTGGCGCTCTTTGGCACCAGGAACCCTCCCAAAAATAACATAGATATCACTACTGGTGTTCTCAGAGAAGCTGCAGCATGATATAACCCCAACGCCGGCATACTTTTTTGGGTGCACTTTCTTCAATCTGAAATGATTTGAAACTGTCAAGGAATGCTTGGGGGATTTTAACCGATTTGGACCCCTTGACTGAACCCTAATCGAACGCCTTCTGCTCTCTTTTTTTTTTTTTAAGCGATTGGGGGCGTTCGCCGACTTTTCAAACCTTTTTCTGGGGCTCTGAGGTTTTATATCTTCTCCTCTCCTCCGGGGCCCCCTTCTAAATCTGGCTGAGCTGTAATTCCGAAACTGAAATACCGTCCATTGTGCGAGAAAAGCCTTTCTGCTCTGCTGAGCCAAAAGAAGATGGTTTTAACCGTCGCCCCAGGAGGTGCCGGGCTGTTTAAATCATAAAGGATGAGAGGCAGGCTTGAGACGGGGAGCAGCGGAACGCCGGATAATAAGAAAAGGACCGCAGGAACGCAGAAAAGAAAAGAACTGGACTCCGCCGGCGTTAACCCCTGCTGTCCAAGAAAGATCACGCTGAAAAAACGGAGCCGTTGCCTAAACTAAAATAAATTATGGCTGCTTTAAAGTGAACCGTAACTTGGTCTTCGGAAAGTACGCTATGAGGCCAAAAGTATGTGGACCCCCCTCTAGATGATGGGGTTCACGTGTTTCCATTACACCATACAAAGATATCTTCTATACATACCTTATTTCAATGTTAAAGCTGAACTCTGGGCATTAAAACTTCAATTTTCAGGTATAGCTCCACGAAGGCCACTTTGTGTGCACCAAATGACTGCAAACCCAGATGTTACCTTGCAGAAGTAGCAGTGACATCATCATTGTGCTGTACAGAGCTTGTGCAGAGGACAGGGCAGTGGGAGGGGCCCAGCAAGCTGCACCTACTACAGCAAACTAGAGGAGGGGGCGGAGACGAGACCGGTCACTCTGCACAAGGAGACAGAGCAGCCGTGAGAGGTCTTTATTACAACACAAAAATCTCTGGAAGGAATACACAAAGCACACCGAGATTTGAGGAAGAATACACATGACAAATGGATTTTGATGATATCTGCTTATTTTGGAGTTCAGCTTTAAGTGAGTTGCTGAGCATGGAGAGCTCCCTCTAGAGGCCAACTTGGGATCTTTATATTTTTTCATGAAAAATATGGAAGTGACGTCATCACAAATGCCCTGTACACACGATAGGATTTTCCGACAACAAAATCCATGGATTTTTTTCGACGCATGTTGGCTTAAACTTGTCTTGCATACACACGGTCACACAAATCTTGTCGGAAATTCCGAACGTCAAGAACGTGGTGACGTACAACACGTACGACGAGCTGAGAAAATGTTCAATAGCCAGTGCGGCTCTTCTGCTTGGTTCCGAGCATGCGTGGAACTTTGTGCGTCGGAATTGTGTACACACGATCGGAATTTACTAGAACGGATTTTGTTGTCGGAAAATTTGAGATCCAGATCTCAAATTTTGTGTGTTGGAAATTCCGATGGAAAATGTCCAATGGAGCCTACACACGGTCGGAATTTCTGGCAACAAGCTCCCATCGAACATTTTCCGTCAGAATATCCTATTGTGTGTATGGGGCATAAGTCTCTGTGGGTCAGGGACAGTCAGGCTGGAGAGGAAAGGAGGATTGGTGAGTCTGGATTTACTTGGTGCTGGTGTACTTGGTGATGGCTTTGGTGCCCTCGGGATGGCGTGCATGGTCAGCTCTCCATGCAGGAGAAGGAGGACAGTGGTCTGGATCTCCCGAGAGGTGATGGTGGAGGGCTTGCTGTAATGAGCCAGGCAAGAAGCTTCGAGGATGCCATTGGCTTAGGAGTTCATAATGCTCATGGCCTTGGATGCCGGTGTTTTGGTGAACCTGCTTGAGCATCTTGAACACGTGGTTGGCATAACTCTCCTTTCTGCCCTTGTCTTCTCCCCTTCTTGCTGTCCTCCTTCTGGCTCTTGGTCATGGTTTTTTGGAACCCTTCTTGGGTCGACTTGGCTGGTTCAGGCATTCTAATGCTGGGTTTACAGGATCGGAATTCTCGTCGGAAAAAGCTCTGATCGTTTTCCCGATGGAATTCCGACGGAATTCCGCTCAAACTGTCTTGCCTACACACGGTCACACCAAATTCCAACCGTCAAGAACGCGGTGACGTACAACACTACAACGAGCCGAGTTCAATGCTTCCCAGCATGCGTTGAATTGTTTCCGAGCATGCGTAGGAATTTTGCGTGTCAGAAATGCTACAGACGATCGGAATTTCCGATAGAAACCTTTTCCGTCGGAAAAATTGAGAACATGCTCTCAATTTTTTGCTGTCGGAAATTCGGCCAGCAAAATTCCGATGGAGCCTACACACGGTCGCATTTTCCGATGAAAAGCTCTCATCGGTCTTTTTCTGGCCGGAATTCCGATCGTGTGTACGCGGCGTTAGGGTTAGTGTCTCTCCGTTAGGATAGAAAAGGAAATGGCAAGATCGGGGGGGTCTCCAAACTTTTCAAACAAAGGGCCAGTTTTATGTTCTTCAGACTTTAGGGGGGCTGGCTTGTGGCCACTCGGGGTGGGAAATGTCCTTGGCCCAGCATCACTGAGGCTAAACACGATCGGTGATCAGTAGGAGGAGTAGTGCCCAATTGTTGGTATCAATGGGAGGAATAGTGCCCCATATCATTTGGTAAAATAGTGCCCCGAGGGCCAGATAAAGGCTAGCAAAGGGCCGCATACCCCCCTCGGGTCACAGTTTGGAGACCCCTGGGCTACATTATGCTGGATGTCCTCCAGTTAGGAAATGAGGAGGGCTCTAAATTAGACATGTGCAATTCGTTTCGTTTTTTTTCGTTTTTCGTTTTTTTTTCGTTTTTCATTTTTTTCGTTATTTTCGTTCGTTCGTTTTCGTACGAATGAACGAATCATTCGAATCGTACGAATCCGAATAACGAATCGTAACGAATCGTTCGAATCGTACGAATCCGATTAACGAATCATTCAAATCGAACGAATCCAAAAAACAACGAAAATCCGAAAAAAACTAATTAGAAACAACGAATGTACTAATGAAGAAAATCCGGAAAACGAATGAAAAAATTCGTACATTCGTAACTTTTTTTTTTTGTTGAATTGGTAATTTTCCGTGTCCCTTACAATGGCGCTGCTAAACGTGCTTCGAATGGATTGAACAAAAAAAAAATTCGTACATTCGTAACTTTTTTTTCGATTCGTAACTTTTTTTTTTTCGATTCGTAACTTTTTTTTCAATTCGTAACTTTTTTTTTTTTGTTTCTTTCGATTTGTAATTTTCCGTGTCTCTATTGAACAAAAAAAATTAGTACATTCGTAACTTTTTTTTTTCGATTCGTAACTTTATTTTTTTCGATTCGTAACTTTTTTTTTTCAATTCGTAACTTTTTTTTTTGTTTTTTTTCGATTTGTAATTTTCCGTGTCTCTATTGAACAAAAAAAAAATTCGTACATTCGTAACTTTTTTTTCGATTCGTAACTTTTTTTTTTTTCGATTCGTAACTTTTTTTTTCGATTCGTAAATTATTAAAAAATGTAATAATAGCATACACATTACATCAAATTATGAATTAAGCTCCGATTACGAATGTTACGAATGTACGAATGAATACGAATGCGTCCGAAAATTAAACTAACGAAAAAACGAATCAACGAAAAAATAACTCTTACGAATGTACGAATCGTTACGAATACGAACACCGACGACTTACGAATGTACGAATCGTTACGAATCCGAACAACGACGACTTACGAATGTACGAATCGTTACGAATCTATGTAAACGAAAAAAAACGAAACGAAAAAAAACTATTTTTTTTCGGAAAAGAAAAAAACGAAACGAAAATAAACAAATATTTTTGTTGTGCACATGTCTACTCTAAAGGACTTGCTACAGCTTCTAATGCACATTGTGAGAAGGAAATTAAGCCATTTCAGTCCAGGAAAGGAGCCTGTACAGCCAAGCTAGACTGAAGGGAAGGCCGCCATAGAGGCTCGCTGAACTCACGCTGCACATTCCCTTTAACTTGTTGCTGTTGTTGTTTGGATTTGGGGATAATGATTTACAACGTGCGTCTCATTAATAACTCAATTAACTGATTAATAAGACAAGCAGGGATGAAAGGGCTGTCTGTGGGCTACACGCCTCCAGGTTATTAATTAAACCGCTGCTGTGCACATGCTAAATGCGGAGGATGGGAAGGGTCACATCTTATTAGAAATGTGGGGGAGGGGATGCGACACCGCAGGAGGACTATCCAATCTCTCTAAAGTTCTGTGAGCAGTTTAGTCCTCCGATGTCACTTGTCATTGAAACATCACTTGCATGGTTGCCTCGGGATAATTGTACACATGTGCTTTTTTTCTGTAGGACTTTGTAGGTTTCTTTAAAAGTGTTTAAAGTGGATCCATCATCAGACATCTTTTTCATGTTAAATCGGATCTTCCGCCGCTGCCCATCCCCCCCTTTAAAAACCCCAACAGCAATATTATTGTAATACTCATGCACATGTGACGCCATGCGCCCCGTATAACATTACATCTGTTGAAAAAAAAACAACTTCTGCATTAGGTCTCCTGAGACCTTAGGAGGGGGTCTCCTAAGATCTTGGGAGGGGTCTGATGAGATCTTGGTAGGGGGTCTCCTGAGATCTTAGGAGGGGTCTCCTGAGATCTTGGAGGGGTCTCCTGAGATCTTGGGAGGGGGTCTTCTAAGATCTTGGGAGGGGTCTCCTGAGATCTTGGGAGGGGTCTCCTGAGATCTTGGGAGGGGGTTTCTGAGATCTTGGGAGGGGTCTCCTGAGATCTTGGAGGGGTCTCTTGAGATCTTGGGAGAGGGTCTCCTGAGATCTTAGGAGGGGTCTCCTGAGATCTTGGAGGGGTCTCCTGAGATCTTGGGAGGGGGTTTCTGAGATCTTCGGAGGGGGTCTCCTGAGATCTTGGAGGGGTCTCCTGAGATCTTGGGAGAGGGTCTCCTGAGATCTTAGGAGGGGTCTCCTGAGATCTTGGGAGAGGGTCTCCTGAGATCTTAGGAGGGGTCTCCTGAGATCTTGGAGGGGTCTCCTGAGATCTTGGGAGGGGGTTTCTGAGATCTTGGGAGGGGGCTCCTGAGATCTTGGGAGGGGTCTGATGAGATCTTGGTAGGGGGTCTCCTGAGATCTTAGGAGGGGTCTCCTGAGATCTTGGAGGGGTCTCCTGAGATCTTGGGAGGGGTCTCCTGAGATCTTGGTAGGGGGTCTCCTGAGATCTTAGGAGGGGTCTCCTGAGATCTTGGGAGGGGGTTTCTGAGATCTTGGGAGGGGGTCTCCTGAGATCTTGGGAGGGGGTCTCCTGAGATCTTGGAGGGGTCTCCTGAGATCTTGGGAGGGGGTCTCCTGAGAACTTGGGAGGGGGTCTCCTGAGATCTTGGAGGGGTCTCCTGAGATCTTGGGAGAGGGTCTCCTGAGATCTTGGGAGGGTGTTTTTGAGATCTTTGGAGGGGGTCTCCTGAGATCTGGGTAGGGGTCTTCTGAGATCTTGGAGGGGTCTCCTGAGATCTTGGTAGGGGTCTCCTGAAATCTTGGGAGGGTTCTCCTGAGATCTCGGGAGGGGGTCTCCTGAGATCTGGGTAGGGATCTTCTGAGATCTTGGAGGGGTCCCCTGAGATCTTGGGAGGGGGTTCTACTGAGATCTTGGGAGGAGGTCTCCTGAGATCTTGGAAAAGTCCCCTGAGATCTCGGGGAGAAAGTTTTTTTTTACAGTGCAAGTGCGAGGTGGGGCACATGACATCATGCGGTTCATAGCCCTGGAAGTCTACGATACCAGGGCCTTCCAGGGAAATCATCTTCCAAGAACACACAGGATCTTGTGCGGAAGGCTTTTTCTTTAAACAGGTGAAGCTACTGAAGTGTGGCGCATGCGCGGGACAGGGAGTGTGATGTCATCTTGTACATGAGCAGTATGGTTATATTGTCTCTGCAAGCTCTCCCAGTTTAAGAAGGAGATCTGCCTGGGAGGAAGTAGTGACGTAGTGATAGAATGACAACCTTCCAGCTTCCTTTGCGCTCATCGCTCACAATCTGCATTGTAAGAGGTGCGGAAAGTGTATCAGTAAGAGTTGCAGGAGGTGCATTCATTTTCTAAGTTCTTAATTCCTTCCTCCATGAAGGATTGAATGATATCACATTGAATGAAGCGTCATGTATGTGATAGAATGACAACCTTCCAGCTTCCTTTGTGCTCCTCTCTCACAATCTGTATTCGGTCCGTCGGTCAAATGTGAAGGCCTGCGATTTCACGTGACGCTCCACAGGGTTCCAGGGGAAGTGGAAGCCGCTGATAAGGAGAAAAATAAATACCCGGCCAAAGCCGTGTGTAAACAGCATGGAGGAGAGGAAGCCAGTTCTTCCACCTTCTCCATCACAGACAAGAGCGATAACTCGGCGGATTTCATTTAACACAGAATTTACGCAAACACACGGTGGATCAAGAGAAATGAAAGATAAGTGCAAGCTTCTGTTATCGGAAGGGGACCTGCATGTAATGCTTTCAGCTTGTACATTGCCAGAACTGTCACCCCTTGGGTATGATTTGAGGTGTGTTTGGTATACTCGAAATAAGGTCCATTGCAAATTTGGTTGAGACTGCTGCTGTGCCGCCATCTTGGATGTGATGTAGACTTAAGTGACTCTTTATAGTATCTCTTTTCACGCCTTCCCTGGCAATTACTTAAAAGGTTAACTAGGGAAGGTAAAGGGATGGGCAGAGGAGCTGGGCCAGCACAGACAGTAATTGGACCCTCCCAGAGGAGGAGAGGTCCGTGAGGTAAAAAGAGATAAGGCTGTGCTAGGGAATTGTTATTCAGTGTAATTGACTGAGACCTTCCTGGGGTGGCCGATGGGATCTAAGTGGTGGGAAGCAAAAGGCAAACCAGAACTCCAGCCAAAGAAAAGGTAAAAAGGAACAGACCATTAAAAGATAACATAACAAAACCAGCAATTATCAGCATCAATCTAGAGATTTTCCTCACAGTTCTGCCACTAGATGTCCTCAGTCTGATGGCCAGCATCATTCAACCGGATCATCCCGGACAAGCCCCCAACCTGGAACTGGACAGTAAAAGGAGAAGCAGCAGAGGAGTTGGGCCAGCACAGAAAATAATTACACCCTCCCAGAAGAGGAGAGGTCTGTGACGTAAAAAGTGGGAGGGGGCTGTGCTAGGGAATTGCCACTCCCTGGAGGAGTCCAAGTGAATAAATGGCGTGTTATTCAGTGTAATTGACTGAGACCTTCCTGGGGTGGACTAAGTGGTGAGAAGCAAAAAGGTAAATCAGAACTTCAGCCAAAGAAAAGATAAAAAGGAATAGACCATTAAAAGATAACATAACAAAACCAGCAACTATCAGCTTCAATCTAGAGATTCCCCCCACAGTACTTCTTTTCTACCACTAGATGTCCTCAATCTGATGGCCATTATCATTCAACCGAGACGGGATCATCCCGGACAAGCCCCCAACCTGGGACTGGACAGTAAAAGGAGAAGCAGCAGAGGAGTTGGGCCAGCACAGAAAATAATTAGACCCTCCCAGAAGAGGAGAGGTCTGTGACGTAAAAAGCGGGAGGGGGGTGTGCTAGGGAATTGCCACTCCCTGGAGGAGTCCAAGTGAATAAATGGCGTGTTATTCAGTGTAATTGACTGAGACCTTCCTGGGGTGGACTAAGTGGTGAGAAGCAAAAAGGTAAATCAGAACTTCAGCCAAAGAAAAGATAAAAAGGAATAGACCATTAAAAGATAACATAACAAAACCAGCAACTATCAGCTTCAATCTAGAGATTCCCCCCACAGTACTTCTTTTCTACCACTAGATGTCCTCAATCTGATGGCCATTATCATTCAACCGAGATGGGATCATCCCGGACAAGCCCCCAACCTGGGACTGGACAGTAAAAGGAGAAGCAGCAGAGGAGTTGGGCCAGCACAGAAAATAATTAGACCCTCCCAGAAGAGGAGAGGTCTGTGACGTAAAAAGCGGGAGGGGGCCGTGCTAGGGAATTGCCACTCCCTGGAGGAGTCCAAGTGAATAAATGGCGTGTTATTCAGTGTAATTGACTGAGACCTTCCTGGGGTGGACTAAGTGGTGAGAAGCAAAAAGGTAAATCAGAACTTCAGCCAAAGAAAAGATAAAAAGGAATAGACCATTAAAAGATAACATAACAAAACCAGCAACTATCAGCTTCAATCTAGAGATTCCCCCCACAGTACTTCTTTTCTACCACTAGATGTCCTCAATCTGATGGCCATTATCATTCAACCGAGACGGGATCATCCCGGACAAGCCCCCAACCTGGGACTGGACAGTAAAAGGAGAAGCAGCAGAGGAGTTGGGCCAGCACAGAAAATAATTAGACCCTCCCAGAAGAGGAGAGGTCTGTGACGTAAAAAGCGGGAGGGGGGTGTGCTAGGGAATTGCCACTCCCTGGAGGAGTCCAAGTGAATAAATGGCGTGTTATTCAGTGTAATTGACTGAGACCTTCCTGGGGTGGACTAAGTGGTGAGAAGCAAAAAGGTAAATCAGAACTTCAGCCAAAGAAAAGATAAAAAGGAATAGACCATTAAAAGATAACATAACAAAACCAGCAACTATCAGCTTCAATCTAGAGATTCCCCCCACAGTACTTCTTTTCTACCACTAGATGTCCTCAATCTGATGGCCATTATCATTCAACCGAGATGGGATCATCCCGGACAAGCCCCCAACCTGGGACTGGACAGTAAAAGGAGAAGCAGCAGAGGAGTTGGGCCAGCACAGAAAATAATTAGACCCTCCCAGAAGAGGAGAGGTCTGTGACGTAAAAAGCGGGAGGGGGCCGTGCTAGGGAATTGCCACTCCCTGGAGGAGTCCAAGTGAATAAATGGCGTGTTATTCAGTGTAATTGACTGAGACCTTCCTGGGGTGGACTAAGTGGTGAGAAGCAAAAAGGTAAATCAGAACTTCAGCCAAAGAAAAGATAAAAAGGAATAGACCATTAAAAGATAACATAACAAAACCAGCAACTATCAGCTTCAATCTAGAGATTCCCCCCACAGTACTTCTTTTCTACCACTATATGTCCTCAATCTGATGGCCATTATCATTCAACCGAGTCGGGATCATCCCGGACAAGCCCCCCACTTGGGAATGGACAGTAAAAGGAGAAGCAGCAGGGGAGGGGCAGAGGAGCTGGGCCCGTACAGACAGTAATTAGACCCTCCCAGAAGAGGAGAGGTCTGGGATATAAAAAGAGGTAGGGGGCTGTGCTAGGGAATTGCCACTTCCTGGAGGAGTCCAAGTGAATAAATGGCGTGTTACTCAGAGTAATTGACTAAGACCTTCCTGGGGTGGCCGAGGGGATCTAAGTGGTGAGAAGCAATAGTTGCGCCAGACTTTTTGCGTTCCCAGGCATTTGGCAGCCCATTGACTTGAATGGGCGGGAACGTAGAAAAACCGAGCAATAGTGCATGCATTCTGGTGTGAACCCCAAAAGCATCTTCCAAACACTTGCGTGTTTGCGCCAATCTAACTGAACGGTATGGCAGTACAGTGCGATTTTAACAGTTGCTCCAGTCTTACTTTTTTTTGCGCATTTGGCAGCCCATTGACTTGAATAAGTGGTCAAAAATGCGTTGGGCGGGAACATCCCGAAATCACACACATTCTGGTGTGCACCCCAAAAGCGTTCTGGTATGCACCCCAAAAGCATCCTACTTACTTGTGTCCACTAAATTGTATGGTATGGCAGTACTATGCGGTTCATTGCGGCATGATTTTAACAGTTGCGCCCGCCGTCCTTTTTCCTGCTTTCCCTCGCATTTGGCAGCCCATTGACTTGAACAGGCTGTCAAAAACACGTTGGTGGGAGTGCGCAAAACCGCGCGGGAATGCGTGCGTTCTGGTGTGAACCCCAAAAGTGTTCTAGTGTGCACCCCAAAAGCATCTTACTTACTTGCGTCCACTAAACCGCATGGTACAGTAGTACTATGCGGTTTATTGAGGCATGATTTTAACCGTTGCGCCCACTGTCCTTTTTTCGCGTTCCCACGCATTTGGCAGCCCATTGACTTGAATGAATCAAAAACGTGTTAAAAAAAAAACTGAGCAGGAGTGCGTGAGTTCTGGTTAGAGCCCCTAAAGCATCTTTCAAACACTTGTCGGTTTGCTCCCACCAAACCGCACAGTGTTGCAGTACTGCGTGATTTTAACAGTTGCGCCCGCTGTACTTTCTTGGCATTCCTGCGCATTTGGCAGCTCATTGACTTGAACGGACTGTCAAAAACGCGCTAGGGGAACACGCAAAACCGAGCGGCAATGCATGCATTCTGGTGTCAACGGGCCCTTAGGATAGGTTCACACATGTCCGGTGCAAATTTCGGATGACTCATCAGCTGTCAGCGGGCTTCCCCGCTGACAGCTAAATGTAAAAATGCCACAATAAAAAATTGTGAAAAAAACATCCATGCCAGCCATTTTTGGGTCTGGTACGGATTTTAAGGGGAACCCTATGCCAAAATTGAAAAGAAAAACGGCATGGGGTCCTTCCCCAAATCCATACCAGAGCCTTATCTGAGCATGCAGCCTGGCAGGCCAGGAAAGGAGCTGGGGTGGGCGAGCGCCCCCCCCCCTGAACAATACCAGGCCACATGCCCTCAACATGGGGGGGTGCTTTGAGGCAGGGATTTCTCTGCCCCCCCATCCCAAAGCACCTTGTCCCCATGTTGATGAGGATAAGGGCCTCTTCCCCACAACCCTGGCCGGTGGTTGTGGGGGTTTATTAGAATCTGGAAGCCCCCTTTAACAAGAGGGCCCCCAGATCCCAGCCCCCTCCATGTGAATGAGTATGGGGACACCTGGTAGAACCACCCCTTGTGATGTCACCAAGCGGTGCATTGAGGGCGGAGAAAAACTTGTTGACCACCATCACAGGAAGTGAGTGAAATCCCCCCTCAGCGATAGAAGCCTAATGCCCCGTACACACGATCGGAAATTCAGCCAGCAAAAGACAGATAAGGGGTTTTGGTCGGAAAATGCGACCGTGTGTGTATGCTCCATCGGACTTTTGCTGGCCGAATTCCCGCCAGCAAAAGATTGAGAGCAGGTTCTCAATTTTTTCGGTCGGAAAAAGTTTTGATCGGAAATTCCGATCGTCTGTATCAATTCCGACGCGCAAAATTCCTACGCATTCTCTGAAGCATTGAACTTCATTTTCCCGGCTCGTCGTAGTGTTGTGCGTCACCACGGTCAAAAGCGGTCAAAAATTCAGCAAACTTTTGTGTGACCGTGTGTATGCCAGCCAGGCTTGAGCGGCATTCCGTCGGAAAAAAACATCCAAGATTTTTCCGACGGAAAATCCGCTCGTGTGTACGCGGCATAACAGATATTTTAATCCTTCCCCTCTCCATGTAAAAAATAGACACAATTTTGCCCGGAGTTACACTTTAACCGCAAAGTTCCCGGAGAAGCTGGTTGGTATTCATGAGCAGAACGCAGAACGCCACCTCTTCCTTCCAGGCAATGAACAGAAACGTACATATAATTATGCTCGCCATGTGTTCCGCTATCCCCCCCCCCCCATCCCTTTTAGCCAAGAAATACGCTTCGCCGCTACGATACAGATTACATTCCTAATGCCTTTTAAAATTCAGCACTCTACATGGGGGGGGACTCGGGCAAGAGTCTGGCGGACGTGGCGCGAAAGCTGCCATCCATCGCCGCGCCATCTGCTAGGAACCGGTTATCCTTTTCCTGGCTTCCGCGCGCCGTACTGGGCGACACCTGTGCCGCTTAACCCCTCCTGTCCCGAGCCGAGGGCTTCCCCACGCCTCTCGACGGAAAACGAGGCGTCCATCGGGCCAAACAAGAGCGCGGCTTTCCAAGGCTGGCACGGAAGGGAGGCTGGAGGCCGAGGCTTGTGTGGCACAACATGGAGGGGAAGTCAGGAGTTGGCAACCGGCAGAACCTGCTGCTTATCTAATGCCGGGGATTTGTAAAATAGGTCAAAACTCATATTGGTTTGTCAATACGGCCCGAAAACAAGCTGCACACCAGATTTTAGGTTCGCAAGTCTATTTTCATGTTTGTACTCAGAAGTGGAAGTGAAAATCGCTCGCCAAAATGATCCGTACATCCAGAAATATAGACAGCTAGAGATACGTGCAGATATTAAAGATGATTTATCTGCTTATTTTCTTGCCTTTCCTGCTCCCCCCCCCCCCATTATATTTAAAAACGTAAGTTTTTCATTAAAATACCTCATTTTAGACCCAGTGATGTCATCACCAGGCCTCTGTGCTTCTCTATGACATGAATTCAGATGATATTTACCTATCCCAGAGTTAAGCTTTAAGAGAGGCATTGACAGCATGGAGAGCCTAATTTATAATCTTCTCTTCTCCTCTCTTCCCTTCTCTTCTCCTCTTCCCTTCTCTTCTCTTAGCTTCCCTCCTCTTCTATTCTTTCTCCTCCCCTCCCCACCTCTCTTCTCTTCATTCTCCTCCCCTCCTCTCCTCTTCTATTCTTTCTCCACCCCTCCCCGCTTCTCTTCCCTTCCCTTCTTTCTCCTCTCCTCCCCTTCTCTTCTCTTTCCTTCCCTTCTCTTCTTTCTCCTCCCCTCCTCCTCTCTTATCTACTTTCTCCTTCCCTCCTCCTCTCTTCTATCTCCTTCTTGTCTCCTCTCTTTTCTCCTCTCTTCTCTCTCTCTTCTCCTCTCCTCCTCCCCCTTCTCCTCTTCTCCTCTATTCTCCTCTCTTCTTTTCCCTTCCCTTCTCTTCTTTCTCCACCCTCCCCTCCCAGCTTCGCTTCTCTTCTCTTCTTTCTCCTCCCCTCTCATCTTCTCTTATTTCTCCTCTCCTCCCCTCCTCTTCTCTTCTCTTCTCTGCCCTTCCCTGCCTTTCTCTCTCTTCTCCTCTTCTCTTGTCTTCTCTTCTCTTCCCTTATTTCTCCTCCTTCTCTTCTCTTCTATTCTCCTCTCTTCTTTTCCCTTCCCTTCTCTTCTTTCTCCACCCCTCCCCTCCCTGCTTCTCTTCTCTTCTCTTCTCTTATTTCTCCTTCCCTCTCCTCTTCTCTTATTTCTCCTCTCCTCCCCTCCCCTTCTCTTCTTTCTCCTCCTCCCCTCCCTTCTTTTCTCCTCTCTTCATTTCACTCCCCTTCCCTGCCCTTCTCTCTCTTCTTTCTTGTCCTCTCCCCTCTTCTCTTCTTTCTCCTCCCCTCCCCTCTTTGCCCCTCCCCTCCCCACCCCTCTTCTCGTCTTTCTCCTCCCCTCCTCCTCTCTTCTTTCT
This sequence comes from Lithobates sylvaticus, assembly GCA_028564925.1. Taxonomy (NCBI): domain Eukaryota; kingdom Metazoa; phylum Chordata; class Amphibia; order Anura; family Ranidae; genus Lithobates; species Lithobates sylvaticus. The sequence goes on from CM053038.1 coordinate 25,350,978, forward strand.
CCTCCCCTCCTCTCTTCTTTCTCCTCCTCTTTTCTTCTTCTCTATTTTCTCCTTCTCTCTTCTCCTCTATTTTCTCCTCCCCTCTCCTCCTCTATTCTCCTCTCCTCTTTTCTCTTCTCTCCTTAACTCTCTTCTCTTCTCCTCTCCTATTCTCCTCTCTTCTTTTCCCTTCCCTTCTCTTATCTACTTTCTCCACCCCTCCCCTCCCACTTCTCTTCTCTTATTTCTCCTCCCTTCTCCTCTACTCTCCTCTACTCTCCTCTCCTCCCCTCTCCTCCTCTTCTCTTCCCTGCCCTTCCCTGCCTTTCTCTCTCTTCTTTCTCCTCCTCCCCCCTCTCCTCTTCTCTTCTCTTCTCTTATTTCTCCTCTCCTCCCCTCCCATTCTTCTCTCTTCTTTTCCCTTCCCTTCTCTTTTCTTCTTTCTCCACCCCTCCCCTCCCCACTTCCCTTCTCTTCTTTCTCCTCCTCCTCTCTACTCTTCTTTTCCCTTCCATTCTCTGCCCTTCTCTCTCTTCTTTTTCCTCCTCCCCTCCCCTTCTCTTCTCTTCCCTTCCCTCTTCGCCCCCTCCCCACCCCTCTTCTCTTCTTTCTCCTCCCCTCCCCTCTTTGCCCCTCCCCACCCTCTTCTCTTCTTTTCTTTCTGCTCCCCCCTCCTCTCTTATCTTCTTTCTCCTCCTCTTCTTCTCTCTTTTCTCCTTATCTTCTTCTCTTTTCTCCTCTCTTCTCTTCTCTTCTCTTCCCTTCCCTTCTCTTCTTTCTCCTTCCCTCCCCTCTTCGCCCCTCCCCACCCCTCTTCTCTTCTTTTATTTCCACTCCCCTCCTCCTCTCTTCTCTTCTTTCTCTTCCTCTTCTCTTCTCCTCTCTTCTCCTCTCCCCTCCTCTCTTCTTTCTCCTTCCCTTTCCTCCCCTCTTCTCTTCTTTCTCCTCCCCTCCCCTCCTGTCCTCTTTCCTTCTCTTCTCTATTCTTCCCCCCCATCTACCCTCCCCTGCCCTCTTCTCTCTTTTCTCCTCCCCTCCCTTCCTCTCTTCTCTTCTCTTCCCTTCCCTGCCCCTCTCTCTCTTCTTTCTCCTCCCCTCCCCTTCTCTCTCTCCTCTTCTTTCTTCTCCCCTCCCCTTCTCTTCCATTCCCTTCCCTCTTCGCCCCTCCTCTCCCTACCCCTCTTCTCTTCTTTTCTGCTCCCCTCCTCCTCTCTTCTCTTTTTTCTCCCCCTCTTCTCTCCTCCTCTCTCCTCTCTTCTCTCTTCTTCTCCTCTCTTCTCTTCTTTCTCCTTCCCTCCCCTCTTCTCGTCTCTTTTTTCTCCCCCCCCCCCCCCCTCTCTTCTTCTCTTCTTTCTCCTCTTCTCTTCTTTATCCTCCCCTCCCCTCCTGTCCTCTTCTCTTCTCTATTCTACCCTCCCCTCTCCCCTTCTCTAACCCTCCCCCTTCCTCTCTTTTCTTCTCTTCTCCTCCCGTCCCTTCCTCTCTTCTCTTTTTTTCCCTTCTCTTCCCTTTCCTGCAGTTCAGCTTTAAGAAGGCACTGACAGCACAGAGAGCTTCCTCTAGAGGCTAATTTATGATCTTAAACATTTTTTTTTAAAAAAAGAAAAATATGGAATATCATAGATCATGGCTGGTGGGAGGCGCCAGGAAAACTAAGAATATATGGTAGAGGGTGGCACAAAGGTGGGCAAGAATTCCCAAAAAGGTAGGCAGGAACCATTGCCATGGAGGGGTTCCTAAAGAATAAAAAAAAAAAAAAGGCCAGTGGGTGACTCAACCCACCGGACTCCACCTATATCTGAAACATCACTTTCCGGTAGGCCGCCCCTTTTTTAAATCCCCCCCCCCCCCCCGATATCGGCAGCATTACGGGTCTCCTTTCCGAAGAGATTCACACATCTCCGTTTGTACGTGACGTAGATTTCAATTCGTCCTTTTCCGTGGGCGAAAATGTTTTGCTTGCGTTTTCCCTCGCCGGCCAGCAGGGGGCATTGCGCAATAACAGTTTTTTTCTTGCATTACTCCGAGCATCCCGCCGGCAACCAAATAACTATTTACCTCGGCGAGGAAGGCAAAGCAACAATTGACGATGAAAATGAAATGATTCCTCCTTTGTGTACGCGTCCTTCGCTGAATTTCAATGGTGTTTCCCCACTTCCCCCCCCTACGTGTCATCGCGTGCCGCTATAAATATCTGGAGCGATAGCGTTCCCTGGCCGGTGCACCCCCCCCCCCCCCCATGTAGATGGTGATGGGAACGCCGCGGGCGACAATAGTAGGGCGAGGAAAGAAATGTATCCACAGTTTGACATCATAAGCCGCTCGTGCTTATCACCTTCTTCTTATCACTTAAAGGGTCGGCCCACCCCAAAGTGATATTTTCATTGTAGGCGGAGTCAGCCCTTGGCTTCTTATACGCTGTATTGTCAAAAGTATTGGGACACCTGCCTTTACACGCACATGAACTTTAATGGCATCCCAGTCTTAGTCCGTAGGGTTCAATATTGAGTTGGCCCACCCTTTGCAGCTATAACAGCTTCAACTCTTCTTGGAAGGCCGTCCACAAGGTTTAGAAGTGTGTTTATGGGAATGTTTGACCATTCTTCCAGAAGCGCATTTGTGAGGTCAGGCACTGATGTTGGACGAGAAGACCTGGCTCGCAGTCTCCATTCTAATTCATCCCAAAGGTGTTCTATCGGGTTTAGGTGCAGGCCAGTCAAGTTCCTCCACCCCAAACTCGCTCAGCCATGTCTTTATGGACCTTGCTTTGTGCACTGGTCCAACTCATTTGGTGGAGGGGGGATTATGGTGTCGGACTGTTTTTCAGAGCTTGGGCTTGGCCCCTTAGTCCCAGTAAAGGGAACTCTTAAAGTGATATAACAGCTTCAACTCTTCTGGGAAGGCCGTCCACAAGGTTTAGCAGTGTGTCTTTGGGAATGTTTGACCATTCTTCCAGAAGCGCATTTGTGAGGTCAGGCACTGATGTTGGATGGGAAGCCTTGGCTCGTAATCTCCACTCTAATTCATCCCAAAGGTGTTCTATCGGGTTGAAGTCAGGACTCAACCCGATGTGCAGACCAGCCAAGTTCCTCCACCCCAAACTCGCTCATCCATGTCTTTTATGGACCTTGGTTTGGGCACTGGTCCAACTCATTTGGTGGAGGGGGGATTTTGGTGTTGGACCTCTTTTCAGGAGTTGGGCCTGGCCCCTTAGTCCCAGTAAAGGGAACTCTTAAAGTGATATAACAGCTTCAACTCTTCTGGGAAGGCCGTCCACAGGGTTTAGCAGTGTGTCTTTGGGAATCTTTGAACGTTCTTCCAGAAGCACATTTGTGAGGTCAGGCACTGGTGTTGGATGAGAAGGCCTGGTTCACAGTCTCCAGTCTAATTCATCCCAAAGGTGTTCTATCGGGTTGAGGCCAGTCAAGTTCCTCCACCCCAAACTCGCTCATCCATGTCTTTATAGACCTTGCTTTGTGCACTGGTCCAAATCATTTGGTGGAGGGGGGATTATGGTGTCAAACTGTTTTTCAGAGCTTGGGCTTGGCCCCTTAGTCCCAGTAAAGGTAACTCTTAAAGTGATATAACAGCTTCAACTCTTCTGGGAAGGCCGTCCACAGGGTTTAGCAGTGTGTCTTTGGGAATGTTTGACCATTCTTCCAGAAGAGCATCTGTGGGGTCAGGCACTGATGTTGGGAGAGAAGACCTGGCTCACAGTCTCCACTCTAATTCATCCCAAAGGTGTTCTATCGGGTTGAAGTCAGGACTGGTGCACAGTCATGTTGGAACAGGAAGGGGCCATCCCCAAACTGTTCCCACAAACTTGGGAGTATGAAATTGTCCAAAATGTCTTAGTATGCTGACGCCTTAATGCCGTGTACACACCATGTCATCACCGGGTCTCTGTGCTTCTGTATGCAATGCAGGCAGATCTTGGCTGGTGGGAGGAGCCAGCAGGGGGCTGTACAGAGCTTCCTAAAAACATCACCAGGACTCCTCTCCCATAGATCCCAACCGTCCCGGATTTCGAGGGTCTGTACCGGATTTCGAGGGACTGTCCCGGATTTCGAGAGACTGTCCCTGATTTGGAGCAATGTCCCTCTGTCCTCTTTCCTCCTCATTTGTCCCTCATTTTGGTCTGATCTATATAGATGTATATAAAATGCACTTTTTATCTATCAAAACATGTTTTCCCGCACTAAACCTTTCATCTGATTCCTAAATTGCTACATTTGTAAATTCTAAAAGCCAATATAAAGGAATAGTAGTTGTAAAAAAAAGCACTTGTGGTTTAACCAATCTTGTTTTTTTGTACAATTCTCCTTTAAGGGGGCGTGGCAAGGGGTGTGTCCTATGCCTGCATGCTTTTGCTGATAGGCGTCCCTCATTCCCATCTCAGAAAGTTGGGAGGTGTGCTCTCCAGAGCCCTCAGCCCTGATGCAAGCAGTGGGAGGAGTTATGCAAATATCAAGACGCCTTGGTGGGTGGGTGTCTGTCTGAAAGAGTAGGCGTGGCTAAGCTAGGTAACGCCCATTGATTGAAATCCAATGAATGAAAAGGGGGTGGGTCAGGGACACGCAGGCTGGGGGAGGATTGTGCTGCCCAGGAAATGAGGCGGGGCTCTGACTTGCTGCAGCTTCTGATGCACATGGTGAGAAGCTCACAGTGTGCGGTGATATCAGAGTAAGCCGATTGGGTCCAGGAGAGGAGCCGGTACAACTGTGCAAGATCAGAGTAAGCCGATTGGGTCCAGGAGAGGAGCCGGTACAACTGTGCAAGACTGATGGAAAGAAGGGGAGTTCCCCTTTAAGTAGAACAATGATAGTGAGGCCTGTTGACCGGGGACCCCCAATTGAGGTCTGTTCACCTGGGCCCCCCCCCCAGCTCCGCCCTGTCCTGTTGCGGCCCTATTGTTAACGTGGCATACATGTTTTACCCAGTGCAGCAAGAGGAGTGAGACTCCAGGGCGCTTGCAGAAGGAGCTGAGGACCCTGATGAACAGAGACAAGGCCGGCATAGGTATCCATCCACCGCAATCCGCTCATAGCTGAGATAAGACCTCTGATTGGCTCATTCCTTCCCACGTTGGATGGTCGTTGCGGGTTATCGAACACATCGCTCGTGTCCCATCGGTCGCACTCTGCCCTCTTCCTATTGGTCCATCTCGCAGGCTTCCAGTCTTTTGTGTTGTAGCCAGCGCCGGCTGAGTCAATGCAGACGCCTGAATCAGAGGAACAAAGGCATTCTTTGTGCTGTAGGTGTAAACCACCTGGCCTCCGGGGTCTGCTCATACAGCTGTTCATTCATTGAGGTGTGGGGGGGGGGGGGTGCAGTGCCAAGGTGGGTGCATTCATTAAGGTGTGGGGGTACAGGGCCAGGGTGGGTGCATTCATTAAGGTGTGGGGGTGCAGTGCCAAGGGGGGTTTATTCATTAAGGTGTGGGGGGGTGCAGGGTCAGGGTGGGTGCATTCATTAAGGTGTAGGGGTACAGGGCCAGGGTGGGTGTATTCATTGAGGTGGGGGGGTGCAGTGCCAGGGTGGGTTTATTCATTAAGGTGTGGGGGTGCAGGGTCAGGGTGGGTGCATTCATTAAGGTGTGGGGGTGCAGGGTCAGGGTGGGTGCATTCATTAAGGTGTGGGGTGCAGTGCCAGGGTGGGTGGATTCATTAAGGTGGGGGGGGTGCAGTGCCAGGGTGGGTGCATTCATTAAGGTGTTGGGGTGCAGGGTCAGGGTAGGTTCATTCATTAAGCAGTGGGGGTGCAGTGCCAGGGTGGGTGTATTCATTAAGGTGTCGGGGTGCAGGGTCAGGGTGGGTTCATTCATTAAAATGTGGGGGTGCAGTGCCAGGGTTGGTGTATTCATTAAGGTGTGGGGGGTGCAGTGCCAGGCTGGGTGGATTCATTAAGGTGGGGGGGGGGGGTGCAGTGCCAGGGTGGGTGCATTCATTAAGGTGTGGGGGGGGGGGTGCAGTGCCAGGGTGGGTGCATTCATTAAGGTGTGGGGGTGCAGGGTCAGGGGGGGTGCATTCATTAAGGTGTGGGGGGGTGCAGTGCCAGGGTGGGTGCATTCATTAAGGTGTAGGGGTACAGGGCCAGGGTGGGTGTATTCATTGAGGTGTGGGGGTACAGGGCCAGGGTGGGTGTATTCATTGAGGTGTGGGGGGTGCAGTGCCAGGGTGGGTGCATTCATTGAGGTGTGGGGGGTGCAGTGCCAGGGTGGGTTCATTCATTAAGGTGTGGGGGGTGCAGTGACAGGGTGGGTTCATTCATTAAGGTGTGGGGGTGCAGGGTCAGGGTGGGTGCATTCATTAAGGTGTGGGGTGCAGTGCCAGGGTGGGTGGATTCATTAAGGTGGGGGGGGGGGGGTGCAGTGCCAGGGTGGGTGCATTCATTAAGGTGTTGGGGTGCAGGGTCAGGGTAGGTTCATTCATTAAGCAGTGGGGGTGCAGTGCCAGGGTGGGTGTATTCATTAAGGTGTCGGGGTGCAGGGTCAGGGTGGGTTCATTCATTAAGATGTGGGGGTGCAGTGCCAGGGTTGGTGTATTCATTAAGGTGTTGGGGGTGCAGTGCCAGGCTGGGTGGATTCATTAAGGTGGGGGGGGGGGGTGCAGTGCCAGGGTGGGTGCATTCATTAAGGTGTGGGGGTGCAGGGTCAGGGGGGGTGCATTCATTTAGGTGTGGGGGTGCAGGGTCAGGGTGGGTGCATTCATTAAGGTGTGGGGGGGGGTGCAGTGCCAGGGTGGGTGCATTCATTAAGGTGTAGGGGTACAGGGCCAGGGTGGGTGTATTCATTGAGGTGTGGGGGTACAGGGCCAGGGTGGGTGTATTCATTGAGGTGTGGGGGGTGCAGTGCCAGGGTGGGTGCATTCATTGAGGTGTGGGGGGTGCAGTGCCAGGGTGGGTTCATTCATTAAGGTGTGGGGGTGCAGTGACAGGGTGGGTTCATTCATTAAGGTGTGGGGGTGCAGGGTCAGGGTGGGTTCATTTATTAAGGTGTGGGGGTGCAGTGCCAGGGTGGGTTCATTCATTAAGGTGGGGATGCAGGGTCAGGGTGGGTGCATTCATTAAGTTGTGGGGGTGCAGTGCCAGGGTGGGTGCATTTATTAAGGTGTGGGGGTGCAGTGCCAGGCTGGGTGGATTCATTAAGGTGTGGGGGTGCAGTGCCAGGGTGGGTTCATTCATTAAGGTGTGGGGGTGCAGTGCCAGGGTGGGTTCATTCATTAAGGTGTGGGGGTGCAGTGCCAGGGTGGGTTCATTCATTAAGGTGTGGGGGTGCAGTTCCAGGGTGGGTTCATTCATTAAGGTGTGGGGTGCAGGGTCAGGGTGGGTTCATTCATTAAGGTGTGGGGGTGCAGGGTCAGGGTGGGTTCATTCATTAAGGTGTGGGGGGTGCAGGGTCAAGGTGGGTCCATTCATTAAGGTTTGGGGGTGCAGTGCCAGGGTGGGTTCATTCATTAAGGTGTGGGGGTGCAGTGCCAGGGTGGGTTCATTTATTAAGGTGTGGGGGGTGCAGTGCCAGGGTGGGTTCATTCATTAAGGTGTGGGGGTGCAGTTCCAGGGTGGGTTCATTCATTAAGGTGTGGGGTGCAGGGTCAGGGTGGGTTCATTCATTAAGGTGTGGGGGGTGCAGGGTCAAGGTGGGTCCATTCATTAAGGTTTGGGGGTGCAGGGTCAGGGTGGGTTCATTCATTAAGGTGTGGGGGTGCAGTGCCAGGGTGGGTGCATTCATCAAGGTGTGGAGATGCAGGGTCAGGGTGGGTGCATTTATTAAGGTGTGGGGGGTGCAGGGTCACGGTCGGTGTATTCATTAAGGTGTGGGTGGGCAGGGCTGGGTGGGTGCATTCATTGAAGTGGGGGGGGGGGGGGGTGCAGTGCCAGGGTGGGTGCATTTAATAAGGTGTAGGGGTGCAAGGTCAGGGTGGGTGTATTCATTAATGTGGAGGGGGTGCAGTGCCAAGGTGGGTGCATTCATTGAGATGGGGGGTGCAGTGCCAGGGTGGGTGCAGTCAATATGGTGGGGGGGGGGGGGTGCAGTGCCAGGGTGGTTCATTCATTAAGGTGGGGGGGGGTGCAGGGTCAGGGTGGGTTCATTCATTAACGTGTGGGGGGTGCTTTCCCCTGATGACTCTATACAAAGTTACAATGTACAGCCTGAGTGATCACCGGGGAGGGAGAGGAGACTGGGGAAACGTTTCCTCCTGCCTGCAGCAAACTGATGACATCATCCCAAAGTCAACGCTGTGGTCTCACTCCTCCTGCTGCATTCTTCGTAACGTAAATGAATAATGAGACAACCTCCCAACGGCTGGCACCTCTCATAATGAGCACAGACCCCCCCAAAAAAAGGAGGTTCTAACCCCTCACACTCTCTGTAGAAGTTTGGGTCGGACTGTAAGCCCAGACGGTGCTCCACAGACGGACGGACGGAGGAAGTGACGCCGGGGTGAAGCGCGCTCCATGCTGACTCAACTGCCTGTAATTAAAGTCACATTTCAGACACGTTCAAAGAGGCCGCGACTCGCTTCTGGCGTCGTTCAAACATAACGCCAGAAAGACGATGAAAAGCTCACGAGCTTCGCCATTTCTTTGTCTCCCAACCTGGAACTCCGGCCAAAAATAACAACATAAAAGTCAACAGACCATTAAATGATGCAAAAAAAAAACAAACCCAGCCTTTGCTGCGATATTCACCTCCGGTTCAGAGATGTCCCCTGCAGTACTTTTGTTCTGCCACTAGATGTTCTCAGTCTGCTGGCCAGCAAAATTCACCTTCAATCCAGAGATGTCCCCTGCCAGTGGAGGCTGGTGATCAAAAATTTTTTTTGGGGGGGGGGGGCGCAAACAAACTGAAAAATACTGAAACCCCCCCATAAATTGCAGCCTCGTGCCCGTCATATGCAGCCACTGTGCCCATCAAACGCAGCCACTGTGCCCATCAATTGCATCCTCACTGTGCCCATCAATTGCAGCCTCACTGTGCCCGTCATATGCAGCCACTTGAGCCCATTATATGCAGCCACCTGTGCCCATCATATGCAGCCACTCTGCCCATCAAATGCAGCCTCACTGTGCCTGTCATATGCAGCCACTTGTGCACGTCAAATGCAGCCACTGTGCCCATCATATGCAGCCATTGTGCCCATCAAACGCAGCCACTTGTGCCCGTCAAATGCAGCCACTTGTGCCGTCAAATGCAGCCACTTGTGCCCATTATATGCAGCCACCTGTGCCCATCATATGCAGCCACTCTCCCATCAAACGCAGCCACTGTGCCCATCAATTGCAGCCTCACTGTGCCTGTCATATGCAGCCACTTGTGCCCATCATATGCAGCCATTGTGCCCATTAAACGCAGCCACTTGTGCCCATCATATGCAGCCACTTGTGCCCATTATATGCAGCCACTTGTGCCCATCATATGCAGGTATTGTGCCCATTAAACGCAGCCACTTGTGCCCATCATATGCAGCCACATGTGCCCATAATATGCAGCCATTGTGCCCATCAACGCAGCCACTTGTGCCCATCATATGCAGCCACTGTGGCCACTGACCCCCCTATCAGCTCTGACGCCCCCCCCCCCCGCTCGCGGCTCTCCGACAGCACCCCCCCGCAGGTGGTCCGGCACCGCCAGTCCTGAGGACACCAGAGCAGCTCTGTGGTGGCGGGGATGTCCCTCCTCGTGTCTCCTCTGTGCCACCTCACCCCAAGCGCCAGGCATCCAATAGGATGCCCTGGCGCTTTGGCCAATCGGGAAACAGGTCTGACGACCTGCCTCCCTGATTGGCGGGGAGGAGCGTTAGTGTGAAAATAGCAAAAAATGAATTCGCTATGGTCACACAATTGGGTGGGATCAGGGCGCACTCTCTGCGCCCCAAGCCCACCCTATTTTGAAGCCTATTAGAGCCTCTGGCTCTAATCAGGTGCTTCAAAAAGTACCACCCCCCTCGCGCCCCCGCCATAGGAATCCATATGTCCGGCGACCTGAAAGGGCTTGGGTACATGGATGGAGGGGCGGCGCCCATGCACCCACAATGCACAGGCCACCCCTGTCTCCTGCAGTACTCTTGTTTGGCCACTAGATGTCCTCAGTCTGCCGGCCGGCAATATTCACCTTCAATCCAGAGATTTCCCTTGCAGTACCTTTCTTCTGCCACTAGATGTCCTCAGTCTGCTAACCGGCATCATTCTACTGAGCTAGGGAACCCCCCCCCCCCCTCCCCACCAGCCTCTGATTGGGCAGTAAAGGGAGGAGGAGCACCGTGATGGGGGTCACTCTGCTCTCTCCTCCTATCAGCATGCTTCTTGTGGCTCCTTGTGTTGCTTCTTCCTCCCACCTCCTAGCCCTTCTGCACAGGGACTGCCAGAGGCCGATACTGCAACTGTCAGGGGAGATTCCACCATTAACCTGCAGGCGGAACGGGAGAAAACCGAGCCGACTATGGCTACCAGAACATCACATGGATAACACGGTAGATCGAAAGCTGGCCATACACTATACAATCTGATTGTACAATCTCTGAACAATGGTCTATAGGTCTACCAAAAACGATGCCATATTAAGATGAACCCAACCGATCCATCCAATGTGTATCTAATCAGGCAGACCCTACAGGGGCGATGGTACCGCTAAAGGAGACAATCAGATTGTATAGTATAATATGGTCAGCTTAAAGCTGTACAATCTGATTGTACAATCTCCTTTACATCTACCATCAGCTATATAATGGAATTGCCTGCCTAATTGTACAATCGGATTGTATAGCATTCGATCAGCTGAGATTGTACAATCAGATTGTATAGCGTTCGATCACCTGAGATTGTATAGATTGTATAGCGTACGATCATATGAGATTGTACAATCAGATTGTATAGCCTACGATCACATGAGATTGTACAATCAGATTGTATAGCGTTCGATCATCTGAGATTATACAGATTGTATAGCGTTCGATCAACTGAGATTGTACAATCAGATTGTATAGCGTTCGATCACCTGAGATTGTGCAATCAGATTGTATAGCGTTCGATCACCTGAGATTGTACAATCAGATTGTATAGCGTTCGATCAACTGAGATTGTGCAATCAGATTGTATAGCGTTCGATCAACTGAGATTGTACAATCAGATTGTATAGCGTTCGATCACCTGAGATTGTGCAATCAGATTGTATAGCCTACGATCACATGAGATTGTACAATCAGATTGTATAGCGTTCGATCATCTGAGATTATACAGATTGTATAGCGTTCGATCAACTGAGATTGTACAATCAGATTGTATAGTGTACGATCACCTGAGATTGTATAGCGTTTGTTCACTTGAGATTGTACAATCAGATTGTATAGCGTTCGATCATCTGAGATTATACAGATTGTATAGCGTTCGATCAACTGAGATTGTACAATCAGATTGTATAGTGTACGATCACCTGAGATTGTACAATCAGATTGTATAGCGTACGATCAGTTGAGATTGTATAGCGTTTGTTCACTTGAGATTGTACAATCAGATTGTATAGCGTTCGATCAACTGAGATTGTACAATCAGATTGTATAGCGTTCGATCACCTAAGATTGTACAATCAGATTGTATAGCGTTCGATCATCTGAGATTGTACAATCAGATTGTATAGCGTTCGATCATCTGAGATTGTACAATCAGATTGTATAGCGTTCGATCATCTGAGATTAAACAACCAGATTGTATAGCATTCGATCACCTGCGATTGTAGAATCAGATTGTATAGCGTTCGATCATCTGAGATTGTACAGATTGTATAGCGTTCGATCACTTGAGATTGTACAATCAGATTGTATAGCGTACGATCACCTGCGATTGTACAATCAGATTGCATAGCATATGATTACTTGAGATTGTACAATCAGATTGTATAGCGTTCGATCAACTAAAAGGAGATTGTCCAGATTGCACTGGTCAGATTGGAGGACGATCGTCGGGGTTGGACAGATCAGATTGCACTATGTATAGTCAGATCGGAGGACGATCGGAGGACTGGACAGATCAGTAGATATAAACTTTATACCCGATCCCCGTTCACCACGATCACGATAAGTTCACGCCGCGACCCCCCCGATGACGGCCCCCCCCGCCGATCGCCTTCCCTCCCCACAATCCGGTTCCTTTGTTAACGAAAAAAAAAATATGATCCTTTAAATGTCTCTTCCAGACATGATATGGAATGTGGGGGGGGGGGGGGGGAGGGACGGAGCATTTAAGTTGGGGGAGGGGGGGAGTAAAAAAAAAAAAAAAACTTCTCCCATCATAAACTAAAAAAAAAACTTCCAAAATTCCAAAATCCCTTTTTTTTTTTTTTTCCACATCAGCGATTCCCAGCAGACCCCCTCCCCCCCCCCCTTGTCTTGTCCACTCAGCTCCTCATTCCATACAACTTTTTTTTTTTTTCTTGTTGTTCTGTTGGAGGGAGAAAAAAAAAAAGAGAGTTTGAAAAAAAAAAAAAAAAAAAAGTCAGTCCCTCCCCCCGGGCTGCCTGCGGAATGGTTTCTTCCTCCGCTGGATTCATCTCTCATTCCAAGACTTTCTTTTTTTTTTGTGTGTTGGGAGAGAAGAAGAGAAGAGAAGTGGAGGAAGTGGAGCTTCTACTGCGGGAGCCGAAATCCACCAACCTTCTCCGGAGCCGAAATCCACCAACCTTCTCCGGAGCCGAAATCCACCAACCTTCTCCGGAGCCGAAATCCACCAACCTTCTCCGGAGCCGAAATCCACCAACCTTCTCCGGAGCCGAAATCCACCAACCTTCTCCGGAGCCGAAATCCACCAACCTTCTCCGGAGCCGAAATCCACCAACCTCCTCCGGAGCCGAAACCCACCAACCTTCTCCGGAGCCCCGGGATCTACTTTTCTTTTTTTTGGGATTTTTGTTGCCATTTTGCTTTACCTAAAAAAAGAAGAAAAGGAGCAACGACCAAAATCACATCGAAATCCGACGTCTCTTCCTAGAAGTCATCCCGAAAAAAAAAAGAAAAGAAAATAAGGATCATGTTCTTCCTCTTCCTATGGATCTTCACCCTGCCGGACTCACTTTCCCAAGGTAACGTTCGATACATTGTTTTAGTTGTGTTACAAATAAAGAGCAACATGTGGGGGGGGGGGGGGGGGGGATGTTGCCACATCTGGATTGTATTAGGCTGAGGAACCCCCTTGAGATGTTGCCACCAGATTGGGCTTTTTTTTTCCGGTGGCGTTGGCTTCACCGTTATGTTATGTTTTATATATATTTTTGGCTTTTTGATGCTTTTTATGTTTTATGTTTTTTTTTTTGCTTGGTATTGCAACTTTGGTCCAGGCTGATGTGATCCAAGAAGAAGAAGGAGGAGGAGGTGGTAGGGGGGGGGGGGGGGATGCTGGATACTAATCATGATTGTGCCATGACTCAGGACCATGGCTGGGATGGGTTAACCCGTTGTGGGCTGTTGTTTGTAAACCTCTTTATTTATTTTGGGTTTTTTTGTTACATTTGTGGTTGTTATTGGTAAACGGATCTCAGTTTAGGAACTGCAACGCCGTGCTTTGCCTTGCGTGACAGTCTTGTGCTACACAATGCATCGTTCTCCCCCCCCCCCGAGCTGCAGGCTTCTTCGGAGACTTTGCTAGATTTGTAGCCTGGGATCTGGGTCTGCTCTGTAGCCTGGGTTCTGGATCTGCTCCGTAACCTTGGCTCTGGATCTGCTTTATAGCCTGGGTTCTGGATCTGCTCAGTAGCCTGGGTTCTGGATCTGCTCCGTAGCCTGGGTTCTGGATCTGCTCCGTAGCCTGGGTTCTGGATCTGCTCCGTAGCCTGGGTTCTGGATCTGCTCCGTAGCCTGGGTTCTGGATCTGCTCCGTAGCCTGGTTTCTGGATCTGCTACATAGCCTGGGTTCTGGATCTGCTCTGCAGCCTGGGTTCTGGATCTGCTCCGTAGCCTGGGTTCTGGATCTGCTCCGTAGCCTGGGTTCTGGATCTGCTCCATAGCCTGGATTTGGATCTGCTCCATAGCCTGGGTTCTGGATCTGCTCTGCAGCCTGGGTTCTGGATCTGCTCTGTAGCCTGGGTTCTGGATCTGCTCTGCAGCCTGGGTTCTGGATCTGCTCCATAGCCTGGGTTTTGGATCTGCTCCATAGCCTGGGTTCTGGCTCTGCTCTGCAGCCTGGGTTCTGGATCTGCTCTGTAGCCTGGGTTCTGGATCTGCTCCGTAGCCTTGATTCTGGATCTGCTCCATAGCCTTGATTCTGGATCTGCTCCATAGCCTTGATTCTGGATCTGCTCCGTAGCCTTGGTTCTGGATCTGCTCCGTAGCCTGGGTTCTGGATCATCTCCGTAGCCTGAGTTCTGGATCTGTTCCGTAGCCTGGGTTCTGGATATGCTCCGTAGCCTGGGTTCTGGATCTGCTCCATAGCCTGAGTTCTGGATCTGCTCTGTAGCCTGGGTTCTGGATCTGATCTGTAGCCTGGGTTCTGGATCTGCTCTGCAGCCTGGGTTCTGGATCTACTCCATAGCCTGAGTTCTGGATCTGCTCTGTAGCCTGGGTTCTGGATCTGCTCTGTAGCCTGGGTTCTGGATCTGCTCTGCAGCCTGGGTTCTGGATCTGCTCTGTAGCCTGGGATCTGGGTCTGATCCATAGCCTGGGTTCTGAATCTGCTCCGTAGCCTGGGTTCTGGATCTGCTCTGTAGCCTGGGATCTGGGTCTGCTCCATAGCCTGGGTTCTGAATCTGCTCCGTAGCCTGGGTTCTGGATCTGCTCTGTAGCCTGGGTTCTGGATCTGCTCCATAGCCTGGGTTCTGGCTCTGCTCTGCAGCCTGGGTTCTGAATCTGCTCCGTAGCCTGGGTTCTGGATCTGCTCCGTAGCCTGGGCTCTGGATCTGCTCCATAGCCTTAACCTGTTGAATGGAGATGGGGCTTGATGGGATTGCTTGCACTGCAGGCTGCAGCCATGTGGTGACCTCACTAGGGCTGTCAATCGCTTTGGTGGTTGAAAGGGTGGATGGACGGCGATGGTTCTGGGGCAGCATGGGGGCTTTTTTGGGGTGGGAATGGCAGCCAATCTGTAGAGTATTTAGAGATATTTGCTGTGTTGCCTGAAAAAGATACTTTGTGAGGATTGAAGGGATTGTGAAAGAGGCGTGTTGATCATTTTGGAATTTTGGATCGTTATTTTTATTATTATTATTTTATACAGGATTTATATTGTGCCAACAGTTTGCTCAGCGCTTTACAACACGAGGGCAGACAGTATAATTACAATACAAATCAATACAGGAGGGATCAGAGGGCCTTATAGAAGTCTTTCTTAATCTTCTAACCCCAGATAAATCCTTGGAAACTTTGTCAGGTCCTGAGGAACCCCTTCTATAAATTATTCATTGGTGATCAGTGAGAAGAATGTTCCTTACATTGGTGATCAGTGGGAAGAATGTTCCTTACATTGGTGATCAGTGGGAAGAATGTTCCTTACATTGGTGATCAGTGGGAAGAATGTTCCTTACATTGGTGATCAGTGGGAAGAATGTTCCTTACATTGGTGATCAGTGAGAGAATGTTCCTTACATTGGTGATCAGTGGGAAGAATGTTCCTTACATTGGTGATCAGTGGGAAGAATGTTCCTTACATTGGTGGTCAGTGGGAAGAATGTTCCTTACATTGGTGATCAGTGGGAAGAATGTTCCTTACATTGGTGGTCAGTGGGAAGAATGTTCCTTACATTGGTGATCAGTGGGAAGAATGTTCCTTACATTGGTGATCAGTGAGAAGAATGTTCCTTACATTGGTGATCAGTGGGAAGAATGTTCCTTACATTGGTGATCAGTGAGAAGAATGTCCCTTACATTGGTGATCAGTGGGAAGAATGTTCCTTACATTGGTGATCAGTGAGAAGAATGTTCCTTACATTGGTGATCAGTGGGAAGAATGTTCCTTACATTGGTGATCAGTGGGAAGAATGTTCCTTACATTGGTGATCAGTGGTAAGAATGTTCCTTACATTGGTGATCAGTGGGAAGAATGTCCCTTACATTGGTGATCAGTGAGAAGAATGTTCCTTACATTGGTGATCAGTGAGAAGAATGTTCCTTACATTGGTGATCAGTGAGAAGAATGTTCCTTACATTGGTGATCAGTGAGTGGAAAGAATGTTCCTTACATTGGTGATCAGTGGAAGAATGTTCCTTACATTGGTGATCAGTGGGAAGAATGCCCCTTACATTGGTGATCAGTGGAAAGAATGTTCCTTACATTGGTGATCAGTGGGAAGAATGTTCCTTACATTGGTGATCAGTGGAAAGAATGTCCCTTACATTGGTGATCAGTGGGAAGAAAGTTCCTTACATTGGTGATCAGTGGGAAGAATGTTCCTTACATTGGTGATCAGTGGGAAGAAAGTTCCTTACATTGGTGATCAGTGGGAAGAATGTTCCTTACATTGGTGATCAGTGAGAAGAATGTTCCTCACATTGGTGATCAGTGGGAAGAATGTTCCTTACATTGGTGATCAGTGAGAAGAATGTTCCTCACCTTGGTGGCCAGTGGGAAGAATGTTCCTTACATTGGTGATCAGTGGGAAGAATGTTCCTTACATTGGTGATCAGTGAGAAGAATGTTCCTTACATTGGAGATCAGTGGGAAGAATGTTCCATTACATTGGTGGTCAGTGAGAAGAATGTTCCTTACATTGGTCAGTGGGAAGAATGCTCCTTACATTGGTGATCAGTGAGAAGAATGTTCCTTACGTTGAGGGTCAGTGGGAAGAATGCTTCTTCCATTGCCAGGTGGCACTGGACCTGGAATCATGCATTCAGGATCAGGTGAGAGCTCAAGGAACCCCTAGCCGCAACCTCTGAAGGAACCTTAAAGTTCCACCAACTCTGGTAAAGAATGGCGGGTCTACAAGGAGATGAACTCTCCAGGAATATTGGTGGAAAGCCCTTTGACCTGGGTGTGAAACCTTCAGTGGCACAGAACAGCGGGCATTGTATTTTATCGCTGGCGGCAGTCGAGTGATGTATGGGTTAACAGAAGAGATGGATGAGAACTCGTCTTAGCAGCTGATCGAAGCTCGTTCTGCTTTTTCCCCGTAGAAGACGGAACCTTCCCTTTGCCGCGTTACGGTAAAGTGGTGCTGGGTTCTCGGGGGGGGGGGGGGGTGGTGAAATCTAAAGGGGGGGGGGCTTTGGATGTGCTCGAATGTTGTACAACTGGTCGTTAAAAAAAAAAAAAAAAACGCGAATGGTTTTCTCCACCAGGAATTTCGCACGTAAACCACGCGTTATTAGGTGCAGGAAATGCGCAAAGTATATCGTGCGCGACTTTTGATCGCGTGAGAAGAGATTTTTACGAAAAAGCAAAAAATTCCAGTTCTAGAGATGATCGACTTTTATGGCGGTCGTCGCCAGGGACTGAAAAATTTGCGCAAATTTTTAACCTTCGAAATGGTGTCTTCATATGTGTATATGCGATCGTTGGAAAAAAAAAAAAAACGAGATTATCCGAAACGATACGAAAGTACAAGTCGAAGGGTCACAAGAACATCGACAGTTGAAGCAACGTAAAGTGGCCTCTCTCTTCGGCGCTTTGTAGTTGCCAATCCCCTTGGCCCATTCATAGGCCACGCGGTGCTGTTGTGTGTTCGGCGCACGCTTTTAACACCTTGTCTTCCGCACCGCGAAAGGCCGGAGAGAGGGGAAGAAGGGAGGAGGTAGTGAGGGATTTTTTTTTCCTTCCAAAATTTCACAGGAAGAGGAAGGGACCGTGCTGGTCCACGGAGAAGACCCCCCACCCCAGATGTGCCTCTCTGCATCCTGTCCTCCCTAACTAGAAGGCCACATTACTGACCATGGAAAATAAAAACTCCCACAAGCACAGCTGTCTGCCTGGTCAGCATCTGGCAACATCCAGTGCCAGGGCAGAGTCATGTGCCCGCTGATGGCCGACTCCGCTCTTCACAGGATCGTCAAAGCAGAAAGTGGTGTTTTGGGTTATGGGTGGAGAGAAGGGTGACCACATTTCCAAACTGCCATTCGGGGACACACCCCACCCCCCTGGGCACACCCTTGCGCCAGCCCAAAAAAATATGATTTTTGATTTTTTTTTTTTTGCCAATTTTTTCACCAGTTAAGACAGATGGTATACATTCTCTACATATGTATTTTTTATTGCCCCCACTTGTCAGTTTTATTTTTAATTGCCCCCCACTTGTTAGCCTCATTTTTTTTATTCCCCCCACTTGTCAGCCTAATTTTTTTTTAATTGCCCCCCACTTGTTAGCCTCATTTTTTTTTATTGCCCCCCACTTGTTAGCCTCATTTTTTTTATTGCCCCCCACTTGTCAGCCAAATTTTTTTTATTGCCCCCCACTTGTCAGCCAAATTTTTTTATTGCCCCGCACTTGTCAGCCTCATTTTTTTTTTATTGCCCCACTTGTTAGCCTCATTTTTTTTATTGCCCCCCACTTGTTAGCCTCATTGTTTTGTATTGCCCCCCACTTGTCAGCCTCATTTTTTTTTATTTCCCCCCACTTGTTAGCCTAATTTTTTTTATTGCCCCCCACTGGTTAGCCTCATTTTTTTATTGCCCCCCACTTGCCAGCCTCATTTTTTTTTATTGCCCCCACTTGTCAGCCTCATTTTTTTTATTGCCCCCCACTTGTCAGCCTCATATTTTTTTTATTGCCGCCCACTTGTTAGCTTCATTTTTTTTATTGCCCCCCCACTTGTCAGCCTCATTTTTCTTATTGCCCCCCAGGGCAGGGCTCCACTTTGTCAGCATCATTTATTACTGCTGATTTGCTCACCTTTTAATCTGGACTGGGTCTGGTGTGGTGAGCGGTTGAGCGCCGGTCTTTGTTCTCTGGTCCAGGCACGCAGGCCCCCCTCCCCATTGGACACACCCTTGCGCCAGCCCAAAAAAATTTTTTTTATTTTTTTACCAATTTTTTCACCAGTTTAGACAGGTGGTATACATTCTCTACATATGTATTTTTTATTGCCCCCCACTTGTTAGCCTCATTTTTTTATTGCCCCCCACTTGTTAGCCTCATTTTTTTTTATTGTCCCCCACTTGTCATCCTCATTTTTCTTATTGCCCCCCACTTGTCAGCCTCATTTTTTTTATTGCCCCCCACTTGTCAGCCTCATTTTTTTTTATTGCCCCCACTTGTTAGCCTCATTTTTTTTTATTGTCCCCCACTTGTCATCCTCATTTTTTTTATTGCCCCCCACTTGTCAGCCTCATTTTTTTTTTATTGCCCCCCACTTGTTAGCCTCATTTTTTTTATTGCCCTGCACTTGTCAGCCTCATTTTTTTTATTGCCCCCCATTTGTCAGCCTCATTTTTTTATTGCCCCCCACTTGTCAGCCTCATTTTTTTTATTGCCCCCACTTGTCAGCCTCATTTTTTTATTGCCCCCCACTTGTCAGCCAAATTTTTTTATTGCCCCCCACTTGTCAGCCTCATTTTTTTTTATTGCCCCCCACTTGTCAGCCAAATTTTTTTATTATTGCCCCCCACTTGTCAGCCAAATTTTTTTATTGCCCCCACTTGTTAGCCTCATTTTTTTTATTGCCCCCCACTTGTCAGCCTCATTTTTTTTATTGCCCCCCACTTGTCAGCCTCTTTTTTTTATTGCCCCCCAGGGCAGGGCTCCACTTTGTCAGCATCATGTATTACTGCTGATTTGCTCACCTTTTAATCTGGACTGGGTCTGGTGTGGTGAGCGGTGTTGAGCGCCGGTCTTTGTTCTCTGGTCCAGGCACGCAGGCCCCCCTCAGGCAGTCGGGCGAATGTGACATCACTATTTGCTAGACGCCAGGCGGGACGGACCTAGCAACCAGTTTGGCAATCTTCTATTAGGGTGGCTATGTGTCCTCATTTCATTCCGGGACACTGTGTACTGTCCCGGAATGAAGGTGCCTGGGTCACGGGACACAAATGCGAATTGCGGGACAATCCTGGGCAATCCGGGACACGTGGGCACCCTAGTGGAGAGCCCGGTGGGCCAAGTCGGCCACCCCTGGCTTTGCAATGGTTTTTGGATAATGCAAAAGAGAGATCTCACTGGTCGTAATTCCCAGCTCTGCCCTGGTCCACCTGGGAGTTGTATGTGTTTCCACCCAACTTTGGGTGTCCTCTTACATTCTCCATTAGATAAAGTAAGGAGAAATCCAGCATGGGGGGTGGTGGGAACCCCTCATAATGGGCAAAGAAGGTGTACAGACCCGGGAACTCAGCACAGGGATGGTGGGAACCCCTCATAATGGGCACAACAGGGGTACAGACCCGGGAACTCAGCACAGGGATGGTGGGAACCCCTCATAATGGGCACAGCAGGTGTACAGACCCGGGAACTCAGCGCAGAGATGGTGAGAACCCCTCATAAAGGGCCCGGTGGATGTTCAGACCCGGGAACTCAGGGCAGAGATCTCACCAATAGAGTTCCAGAGAGATAGAAGAGGCTTTCTAAAGGTTTTCTCCCCACCAAGCACTGAATTGTCCATTAAAAATATGGAAATGACATAATCACCGGGTCTCTGCGCTTCTCTATACAGTGCGGGCAGATCATAGCTGGTGGGAGGGGCCTGTACATAGCTTCCTGAATACATCACAGCCTCCCCGGCCTCAGTACTCCTCTCAAGAGCCCACAACCCTGATGCAAGCAGTGGGAGGAGTTATGCAAATATCAAAATGCCTTGACGGGTGGGTGTCAGCCAGGGGCGTTGGTAGGTCTACAAAATATCTGGGGCTAAAGCCCATGGCAGCGTAGTAAAGAAAGTCATACGCTTGGGCGTGCATACACATCTATGTAGTACGTACAGTAATATACGTGTGTGTATATATGTCCCCAGAGAGCCTCCCCCTTGCATCAGGGTCCCCAGAGAGCCTCCCCCTTTGCATCAGGGTCCCCAGAGAGCCTCCCCTTTGCATCAGGGTCCCCAGAGAGCCTCCCCCTGAAAATCAGGGTCCCAGAGAGCCTCCCCCTTTGCATCAGGGTCCCCCAGAGAGCCTCCCCCTTGCATCAGGGTCCCAGAGAGCCTCCCCTTTGCATCAGGGTCCCCAGAGAGCCCCCCCTTTGCATCAGGGTCCCCAGAGAGCCTCCCCCTTTGCATCAGGGTCCCCAGAGAGCTCCCCCTTAAAATCAGGGTCCCAGAGAGCCTCCCCTTTGCATCAGGGTCCCCAGAGATCCCCCTTAAAATCAGGGTCCCAGAGAGCCTCCCCCTTGCATCAGGGTCCCCAGAGAGCCTCCCCCTTTGCATCAGGGTCCCCAGAGAGCCCCCCCCTTTGCATCAGGGTCCCCAGAGAGCCCCCCCTTAAAATCAGGGGTCCCAGAGAGCCTCCCCTTAAAATCAGGTTCCCAGAGAGCCTCCCCCTTAAAATCAGGCTCCCCAGAGAGCCTCCCTCCCCTTGGGGACCCCTGCAGAGACTCGGGGCTATGGACCCCAGATTCGGGGCTATAGCCCCAAAAGCCACCCCCTAGCGACGCCACTGGTGTCAGCCTATAGGAGTGGGCGTTCCTAGGCAGGCTGCATTTACATGAAATGAATTAAAGGGGGACGGGGCCAGGGACAGTTAGGCTGGGGAGGAAAGCGCTAGATGATGCCGGATGTGCTCCAGCACAGGAAACGAGGCTCTATCTGACTTGCTGCAGCTTCTAATGCACATGGTGAGAAGCTCACAGTGTGCGGGGGAAATCCGAGTTAGCCATTTCAGTCCAGGAGCCACTACAACTGTGTAAGACTGAAGGGAGGCCGGAGTTCCGCTCAATGGAGTAGCAACACTCGGGGGCATGCTGAGACGTGTAGTTCCATGGTGGCCAATGGAGGCGTTTTATTGGTGCCCCTCGGGGCCGGTGAAGGCGCGGAGTAGCTTCCATGAAAGCCCCCCCATTGTTCGGGGACCCCCCGGGGGGGGGGGGGGCGGGGGGGGGGGGGCTTTGCAACACGAGAGGCATCCGAACCTTCATGCAAATGAGATGCAATTAAGCCTAATTAAAAGCAGAGGAGTGCGGCGCGGGGGCTGCCTGTGTGGCGGTGACAGAAGATTACACTGGAAGGAACGGCGGCGGCCTGGGCCGGGGGCCGCTGCGGGGGAGTCGGGGGGGTCCGTGATGAATTCCTATTGATTTTCTCGTGTTGTATACAGAGAAGTTGTTGGGTAATCTGGCACTTCGTCTGAGGAATGTGTCACCGGCCACCGCGCTTTGTGCTGACGCCGCCATTTCGCCTCCCCGACTCCCAGTTAATCATTTAGCCTTCATTGGCTTTCTGGCGTAATTACATATAGGGGGCCCCCCCGGAGATCATCGGCGAGATGACAGCTCGAGATGAACGCCGGCCGTAACTGGCTTCTCTCCTGGACTGAAAAACGGCTTCCTCTGATTTCACCGCACACTGCGAGCTCCTCGCCAGGTGCATTAGAAGCTGCAGCGAGACGGGTAGAGCTCCGCATCATATGTGGGTATTACCTACAGCAGTATGCATGTAAATAGCAGGACCACCTCGCCAGGCGGACGTCCACCCCTCAAGGTGATATTTGCAAAGGCTCCTCCCAGGAACCAGCCCACTGCGTGCATCAGAGCTGAAGGGTATTGAATATTCTACAGAAATGAAAGAAGTGCGTAAATAAAACCTTCCCATATTCATTACACACCTTATTTTATACCCAATGACATCATCACCAGGTCTCTGCACTTCTCTATGCAATACAGGCAGATCATGGCGGGTGGGAGGAGCCAGCAGGGGGCTGTACAGAGCTTCCTGAAAACATCATAGTGCCCTGCTTCAGTCCTCCTCTCAAGAGCCCTGATGCAAGTAGTGGGAGGAGTTATGCAAATATTAAAGTGCATTGATGGGTTCTCTCCTCCTCCTTTTTTTTTCTCCTCTTCTTTTCTCTTCTCTCCTTTCTCCTTCCATCTCCTCTCCTCTTTCTTTCCTCTTCTCTCCTCTTTTTTCTTCTTCACTCTCCTCTTCTCTTGTTTTCCTTCCTTCTTCTCTCCTCTCTTTTTCCCCTCTCCTCTACTTTCTCCTTCCCTCTCCTCTCTTGTTTTTCTCCTCTTCTCTCCCCTTTTTTTTCTCCTTCCCTCTCCTCTCCTGTTCTCTCCTCTTCATCTCCTCTTGTTCTCCTTCCTTCTTCTCTCTTTTTCCCCTCTCCTCTACTTTCTCCCCTCCTCTTTTTCTCCTTCCCTCTCCTTTTTTTCTCTTCTCCTCTCCCCCTTTTTTTTCTCTCCTTCCCACTCCTCTTCTCTTCTCTCCTCTTGTTCTCTTTTCTTCTTCTCTCTTTTTCCCCTCTCCTCTACTTTCTCCTCTCCTTTTTTTTCTCCTCTCCTCTCTTCTTTATCTCCTCTTCTCTCCTCTCCCCCCTTTTTTCTCTCATTCCCTCTCCTCTCCTCTTCGTCTCCTCCTTGTTCTCCTTCCTTCTCCTCTCCTCTGTTTTCTCCTTCCCTTCCCTCTCCTCTTTTTCTCCTTTTACTTTCTGTTCTCCTTTCTCCTCTTCTCTGCTCGTTTTTTCTCCTTCCATCTCCTCTTTCTTTCCTCTTCCCTCCTCTTTTTTTCTTCTTCACTTCCTTCCTTCTTCTCTCATCTCTTTTTCCCGTCTCCTCTACTTTCTCCTCTCTTTTTCTCCTTCCCTCTCCTCTCTTGTTTTTCTCCTCTTCTCTCCTCTCCCCTTTTTTTTCTCCTTCCTCTCTCTTCTCCTCTTCATCTCCTCTTGTTCTTCTTCCTTCTTCTCTCTTTTTCCCCTCTCCTCTAGTTTCTCCTCTCCTCTTTTTCTCCTTCCCTCTCCTCTGCTTTTTTTCTCCTCTCCTCTCTTCTTTTTATCTCCTCTCCCCCTTTTTTTCTCTCCTTCCCTCTCCTATCCTCTTCTCTCCTCTTCATCTCCTCTTGTTCTCCTTCCTTCTTCTCTCCTCTGCTTTCTACTTCGCTCTCCTTCCCTCCCCTCTCCTCTTTTTCTCCTTTTTCTTTCTGTTCTCCTTTCTCCTCTTCTCTCCTCCTTTTTTTTCTCCTTCCTCTCCTCTCCTCTTTCTCTTCTCTTTCTCTCCTCTTGTTTGCCTTCTTTCTTCTCTCTTTTTCCCCTCTCCTCTTTTTCTCCTCTTCTTCTTTTCTCTCCTCTCCTTTTTTTCTCCTCCCTTCTCCTCTCTTTCCCTCTCCCCTCCCCTAGTTCTGCAACAGCCGGAGGTCCCCTAATTGCCTATCCCTGTCCTAGAGGGTAATTTACGATCTTTGTATTTTTTTAAGAAAAATATGGAAATTACATGATCTGTCTCTGTGCTTCTCTGTGCAATGCAGGCAGATCATGGCTGGTGGGAGGGGCCGGCAGGGTGCTGTGCAGAGCTTCCTGAATACAGCCCCTGTCTCACTACTCCTCTCAACCCCCCCCCCCCCCAGATGTAAGCAGTGGGAGGAGTTATGCAAATATCAAAATGCCTGGATGGGTGAGTGTCAGTCCGGAGGAGTGGCTGTTCCAAGGCGGGGGGGGGGGGGCATTTTGAGAGGTCACGCCCACATGTGATGCTGAGCCTCCATGACTGAAAGAACGAAAATCCAATGAATGAAAAGGCGGGGCCAGGGAGAGTCAGGTCAGGGAGGAAAGTGCTAGATGACGCTGGACGTCCTCCAGCCAGGAAATGAGGCAGAGCTCTATCTGACTTGCTGCAGCTTCTAATGCACATTGTGAGAAGCTCACAGTGTGCAGTGAAATCCAGAGGAAGCCGTTCCAGTCCAGGAGAGGAGCCGCTACAACTGTATAAGACCGGAGGGGAAGCCCGGAGGTCGGATTGAAGTCGGATTGGTTGGATCCCCAAGGAACGTATGCCATGCTCTCAGCACACCCTGCGAACAAAACCCCCTAATTGGTCATTATCGCAGAGTTATGCAGAAAAGTCCAGTGTGGGGAGGAAGGGGTTACCTGCGGCGGGCGCCATGCTTTTGGCGGAGGGCGGAGAACATGTGGATTTAATTGCAGTGGCGGAGTGGGCAGGAGAAGCACATTTTTTCTGTGGAAAGCAGTATGACAGTATGAAAACGATCCAAGGCGCCGAGCATTCCTCCGGGCTGATGGGGGCGCAAACACGGAGGAAATAAAGAAAAAAACAGCTCTTCACCGACCCTTGTAGAACTACAAGTCCCAGCATGGCGTGTAATGGGCTGCACGGAAAGGGGGCTGGGCCTGCTGGGGGATGTCGTTCCAAAAATGTGAAAAGTTGGCAGGTGAGATACAAAGCCGTACTGGTATTTGTAGTCCCACCATGGAGGGGGCGGGGCAAGGACACTGGCACCTGTACTGGGGTGGCTGGGACTTGTAGTTCCTGAAGCTGAATTCCAGAACAGGCAAACTTTGTTCACATGGCATCATTTCCATATTTTTCAATATTTAATAAAACAGAAAGATCTTACATTGGCCTCTAGGGGGAGCCCTCCATGCTTCAGTGACTCTCTTAAAGCTGAACTCCACGATAGGCAAAAGTCTATAGACATTCGCAGAGACCCGGTGATGACATCACTGTGATGACATCATTTCCATATTATTCAATATTTGAAAAAATATAAAGATCATACATTGGCCTCTAGGGGGAGCTCTCCATGCTTCAGTGACTCTCTTAAAGCTGAACTCCAGGATAGGCAAAAGTCTATAGACATTCGCAGAGACCCGGTGATGACATCACTGTGATGACATTTCCATATTATTCAATATTTGAAAAAACATAAAGATCATACATTGGCCTCTAGAGGGAGCTCTCCATGCTTCAGTGACTCTCTTAAAGCTCCGGGATAGGAAAACCTTGTTTATATACATTTGTCATGTGTATTCTTCCCTGACCCACAGAGACCCTGTGATGACATCACTGTGATGACATCATTTCCATATTTTTCATGAAAAAATTTAAAGATCATACACTGGCCTCTAGAGGGAGCTCTCCATGCTTCAGCGACTCTTTTTTTTTTTTTTTTTCTTTTTCCCCTCTCCTCTACTTTCTCCTCTCCTCTTTTTCTCCTTCCCTCTCCTCTCCTTTTTTTTTCCTCTCCTCCTTTTTTTTCTCTCCTTCCCTCTCCTCTCCTCTTCTCTTCTCTCCTCTTCATCTCCTTTTGTTCTCCTTCCTTCTCCTCTCCTTGCGTTTTCTCCTCTCCTCTGCTTTCTCCTTCCCTCTCCTTCCCTCCCCTCTCCTCTTTTTTTCTCCTTTTTCTTTCTGTTCTCCTTTATCCTCTTCTCTCCTCTTTTTTTCTCCTCTTCTCTTCTCTTGTTTTCATTCTTTCTTCTCTCTTTTTCTCATCTCCTCTTTTTCTCCTTCCCTCTCCTCTCTTGTTTTTTTCCTCTTCTCTCCTCTCCCCTTTTTTTTTTTCTCCTTCCCTCTCCTCTCATCTTCTCTCCTCTTCCTCTCCTCTTGTTCTCCTTCCTTCTTCTCTCTTTTCTTCCCCTCTCCTCTACTTTCTCCTCTCCTCTTTTTCTCCTTCCCTCTCCTCTTTTTCTCCTTCCCTCTCCTCTCTTGTTTATCTCCTCTTCTCTCCTCCCCTCTTTTTTTTCTCTCTTTCCCTCTCTGTGATGACAACATTTCCATATTATTCAATGTTTAAAAAAATATAAAGATCATACATTGGCCTCTAGGGGGAGCTCTCCATGCTTCAGCGACTCTCTTAAAGCCGGACTTCAGGATAGGAAAACCTTGTTTATATACATTTGTCATGTGTATTCTTCCCTGACCCACAGAGACCCTGTGATGACATCACTGTGATGACATAATTTCCATATTTTTCATGAAAAAATTTAAAGATCATACACTGGCCTCTAGAGGGAGCTCTCCATGCTTCAGCGACTTTTTTTTTTTTATATAATTTTTTTTTTTCTTTTTTTTTCATTTATTCAAATGTCATCACAGCACTTCCCTACCATGTCTACTGGGAAATAACAAAAAAAAATGTAATAATAAAAAAATATATATAAATATATTTATATAATATATATATATATATATATATATATATATATATATATATATATATATATATATATATATATATATAATATTATTATTATTATTTTTGTCTACTGGAAGATAACAAAAATAAAAAACAAAATAATTAAAAATTATATATTTGTGCTACATAAAAAAAAGTTATTTTTATTATTATAACTCTTTGTATTACCACTTTATTTTTTTACTGTTATTATAATTATAACTGTGGCTGTCATTATTATTATTTAAAAAAAAATAAATAAATAAAAAAAAATATATATATATATATATATATATATATATATATATATATATATATATATATATATATATATATATATATATATATATATAATATATACATATAGATCTACCTCCATCAAATGTCATCACAGCACTTCCCTACCATGTCTACTGGGAGATAACAAAAAAATTAAATAAAAAAAAATATATATATATAATTATTTTTTTTATTATTTTTGTCTACTGGAAGATAACAAAAAAAATAAATAAATAAAAATGATATATTTGTGCTACATAAAAGAAAGTGATTATTATTATTATTATAACTCTTTGTATTACCACTTTATTTTTTTACTGTTATTATAATTATTACTGTGGCTGTCATTATTATTATTTATAAAAAAAAATATATATATATATACATATATATATATATAGATCTACCTCCATCAAATGTCATCACAGCACTTCCCTACCATGGGAGATAAAAAAAAAAATTATATATATATATATATATATATATATATATATATATATATATATATATATATATATATATAGTTTTTTTATTATTATTATTTTTGTCTACTGGAAGATAACAAAAATAAAAAATAAATAAATAAAAAATGTATGTATGTATGTATATATATATATATATATATATATATATATATATATATATATATATATATATATATATATATATTTATTTATTTATTTATTTATTTATTTTTTGTTATCTCCCAGTAGACAAAAAATAAAAAATTATATTAAATAAAATAAATATATATATAAAAAAAATTTATTTTTTATTTTTGCTATCTCCCAGTAGACATTGTAGGGAAGTGCTGTGATGACATTTGATGGAGGTAGATTTTTTTTATTGTCGGTATGGATTGCAGACAGGAGACCACAGCCTTGTCTTCGGGGTGATCCCGGTCTAATGCCGGCCACACACACACACACATGCGCCATTTTTCAGGCAATTTAATCCAAAATCCCCCAAAAAAAAAATAAAATGAGTGAAGAGTTGAAGGCGGACGGATTGTGTTGCACCCTGGAAGGGACTTGAACCCGTTGCGGCTGCTTTGATCTATTCGACCATTTTTTAGCATTTCAAAGCCGGCTGAACGCGGCCGAGTTTTCAACTTTGACAGGAAGCGGCGTCGGGGTGCGTTGCGGAGTTCAGCCGCCCGTCTCTTCCCGTCTATTGATCATTTCAAGATTAAAGCTGGACTCCGGGATTTAAGCAAAAATAAATAAAAAATACCTGTGCGGTGCCCCCTCCCCTTCAACACTGCAAGGGTTAAATGCTTGTTAAGGGCTCATTCGCAGCGTGCTGTTGGGGGTCACGTGCGCGTTAGCTCACGCGTTTCGCCCCCAACACATGTTCCTTGCAGAATCGTGCGCTTTTTTGAAACGCGTTGCCCTTTAGCAGACTGCGGCGGTTCTATTAATTGTTAATGGCGCCCCATGCATGTGCGTTTTCGTGCACGCCAAACCGCATGGTTCCGCAGTACCTGTGCGGTGCAATTTCAGAACAGGGTCGGGGACCTTTTCCCCCACATTCCTCATGCATTGAATAGGTTGCATCGGCGCGCAAGCGCGTGATGCTGCGTGCCTAGCCTTAGCCTAAGGGTATAGGATAAAGGCTCTAATGCCATAAGGCTACTGCAGACCGAAGGAAACGTTTCCTCAGTCTCCTCTCCTTCAGTGATCACTCAGACTGTGCATTGTAACTTTGTAGCAAGGTGAAAGGCTGCAGCAGGGGGCTGATCTGTGTCAGACATTTGTGAACACAGCCAAGAACTGTCATGATCTGACCCGACTGCTGCTTAATTTTTAATTTAGGTTGCCAATACACCCTCTAAATAAACGTTGTTTTCCAAAAACTGTTAAGTCGCCCCCCCCGGCCGCATGCGCGGCCTTGTTTCTTCGGCATCCATGGAGATTTATTCGGCTTTTCACACAGATCCGAGAGCTTTTTGTTAGAGATGTTTAAAACATATAAATCTTTTATGGGATTCTTCCAGCCAGCGCGCTCTCCCTTTTTTCGGGTCGCGGTTTTATCCCCGTGCCGAGGCAATGAATTTATTTTCAAGTTGGCTGATCCCCGCCACGGGAAGAGAGAGAGACACTCGCTGAGTTCTTCAGCCAGCAGCCTGGGCGACCGAAAGAGAACCGCTCATCAATTATGTAACAATAATAACAATAATAATAATTTTATATACACTTAAATATTAATATTGATATAAATGAAGTAATAATAATAAAATATCCTTGTAAAAATCTAATTTCTAAATATTATTATAAAATAAATATATATATATATATATATATATATATATATATATTAAAAAAAAAAATATATATATATATATATATATATATATATATATATATATATATATATATATATATAGATAAAAGTCCATTGCTTACAAAACTCAATAGCTCAAGCTCACAACTGAATGACTCCCCACCTACCCCTACATATCGACTTTGTTCAGGGAATTCAATGACAGAGAGACGGTATGAAAGCAGCTGTTATTTAAGGACACCCCTTCATGCTCTCTAACAGAATTGTCATTGGTTCACCCTGTAATAATATAATAATAATATGTATTGTTATTATTATGTAATAATAATAATAATTTTATGTAAACGTAAGTATTAATACATTTTAATATTGATATAAATTAAATAATAATATATATTTTTTAAATATATAATTTGTAAATATTATTATGATATGTAAATATTAAAAAAAAAAGTCAGTTGCTTACAAAACTCAATAGCTCAAGCTCAGAACTGAATGACTCCCTACCTACCCCTATCTGCCGGCTTTGTTCAGGGAATGCCATTCAATGACAGAGAGACAATATGAAAGCAGCTGTTGTTTCAGAAAGCCCTTCATGCTCTCTAACAGAACTGTCATGGTGGCGCCTTATAATAATTTAATAATAATATGTATTGTTATTATTATGTAATAATAATAATAATAATTTCATATAAACTTAAATATTAATACATAGTAATATTGATACTAATTAAATAATAAAATATATATTTTTTAAATCTAATTTCAAAATATTATTATAAAATAAATGTAAATCTTAAAAAAAATATTAAATTAAATTTTTTTTTTTTTAAAGTCAGTTGCTTACAAAACTCTATAGCTCAAGCTCAGAACTGAATGACTCCATACGTACCCCAACATGTTACATGTGAACAAAAAGTGCCAGAAAAGGCCTGGCCTGGAGGTGGTTTAATCTACTTATGCGGCGTACACACGGTTAGAATTTCCGATGGAAACAGTCCGATGGGAGCCTTTCATCGGATTTTCCGACCGTGTGTACGCCCAACGGTCTTTTTCTGTCGGAATTTACGACGGACTTTGAATTGAGAACCTGTTCTCAATTTTTCAGACGGAAAACCTTTCTATCGGATTTTCCGATCGTGTGTATGCAATTCGGACACGCAAAATTCCGACGCATGCTCGGAAACAATTCGACGCATGCTCGGAAGCATTAAACTTCCCTTTTTATAGTGATGTCGAACGTGTTTTATGCCGCTGTGTTATTGACCGTCGGAATTTGGTGTGATCGTGTGTAGGCAACACAGCTTGAGCGGAATTCCGTCGGAAAAACCGTCAGAGTTTTTTCCGATGAGAATTCCGATCGTGTGTACGCGGCATTAGAATTCAGTGTTAGGTGTTCTATGTATATTCATATTTATTTTTTTATATTCCTAGAAAATTAAAAATAAAAAAAAACATTTTTAATTATTTTTTATCTACTTAGAGTTTTGCTTAAAGCACTTTACGTATCTTCATATATTTTATTTCAATTTTTTTTTAAATTCCTTGAAAATTAAAAATAGAAACAATTTTTTTATTTTTTTTTGTATCTACTTAGAGTTTTGCTTAAAGCGTTCTACGTATATTCATATATTTTATTTTTATTTGTTTGATATTCCTTGAAAATTAAAAATAGAAAAAAACATTTAAAATTTTTTGTATCTACTTAGAGTTTTGCTTATAAAGCATTCGACGTATAGTATATATACGTATATATATATATATATATATATATATAAAATCTATTTTTAATTTTCTAGGAATATAAAAAGAAGTAAAAAAAAAAAAAATAATAAAATATATATATATATTTTTTTTTTTTACTTCTTTTTATATTCCTAGAAAATTAAAACATTTAAAATAGAAATAATTTTTTTTATATATATATAGATAGATATATATATTTTTTTTTTACTTCTTTTTATATTCCTAGAAAATTAAAAAATTAAAAATAGAATTTTTTTTTTCTATATTCTACTTAGGGTTCTATGTATTTTCGGTCACGTTTCCCAATTGATGTCAGCGGGGGGGGTCCCTCCGTTTATCCAAATAGCCCAAAAAATTTCTTTTACGCCAGCCCACAATGCATTGCACATTTTCTCAGGCAGCTAAAGGGTTCTCTGGGGAGCAAACATCCTCCCACGCCTCTTTCCAAACACTGAAGCGGCGGCGGGGTAAAAGCGTGCCGAAAACGTACAAAAACAGCACAGCGGAAGGCTGGCAGTGCCTATTGTAGCAGCTACTTTAACGAGAGATTTGCACAATGCGGTAATCACCTGTTACAATTACATAATTCATATCCTCACCCTCCTGGAGAAGTTACCAGCCGCGAGGAAAAATAAGATAAATGCAGACTCGGAGAAACGCGCTGTACGGTTAGTTGTACGATTTTGGAAGTGTGGTGACGCCCGCCCGCCGGAGACAAAGAATGGGAATCCTAGGAGCGGGAAAGACTCCGAGGGTGGGAGGCATGGCAGGGGCCGCGTGAGGGTAATAAGGTACAATAGGGTTGGGGGGGGCACCTGCCCTTACACTTGAAATTTAGTGGCCTCCTAATCTTAGTCCGTAGGGTTCAATATTGAGTTGGCCCTCCCTTGGCTTCAACTCTTCTGGGAAGGCCGTCCACAAGGTTTAGGAGTGTGTCTATGGGAATGTTTGACCATTCTTCCAGAAGAGCATTTGTGGGGTCAGGCTGGACGAGAAGGTCTGGCTCAGTCTCTGCTCAAAGGTGTTCTATCGGGTGCAGGCCTGTCAAGTTCCTCCACCCAAAACTCGCTCCTCCATGTCTTTATGGACCTTGCTTTGTGCACTGGTCCAAACCGTTTGGTGGAGGGGGGATTATGGTGTGGGGGTTGTTTTTCAGGGGTTGGGCTTGGCCCCTTAGTTCCAGTGAAGGAAGACTTTTTGGACAATTTCATGCTCCCAGCTTTGTGGGAACAGTTTGGGGACGGCCCCTTCCTGTTCCAACATGACTGGGCACCAGTCTACAAAGCAAGGTCCATAAAGACATGGATGAGCGAGTTTGGGGTGCAGGAACTTGACTGGCCTCCACAGAGTCCCGACCTCAACCCGATAGAACACCTTTGGGATGACGTAGAGCGGAGACCGCGACTTCACGTCCAGCCTGACCTCACAAACGCTCTTCTGGAAGAATGGTCAAACGTTCCCATAGACACACTCCTAAACCTTGTGGACGGCCTTCCAAGAAGAGTTGAAGCTGTTATAGCTGCAAAGGGTGGGCCAACTCAATATTGGACCTTACGGACTAAGACTGGGATGCCATTAAAGTTTCATGTACGTGTTTAAAGCAGCGGTGTCCCAATACTTTTGGTAATATGAATGAAAGAGGACGGCCAGCCGCTCCAGGTGAGGCAAGAAAGCTGGATGGAAACAGGACATGGGTGCCGGCCCCGGTTCACGTCCGTTTATAGCAATCGCAGAAGAAATCGCTGCACAACACGGCTTGTTCCAAAATCCTTTATTGGAGTTCCCAGTGCGACACTACGGGACACTAACAGGCTGCAGAAGTCGACGCGTTTCACACACTACATATGTCCTTATGTGTTATGATTAAGCACATATGTAGTGTGTGAAATGCGTCAACCATGCAGCCTGTTTGGTGTCCTGTATTATCACTATTGGGAACGCCAATAAAGGAAGAATTTTGGAATTCTTGGAACCATTATTTTCCAGCACTGCCTTAACGATCTTGGGCATGGAGGTCACCAGAGCTTCACAGGTTGCCCCTGGAGTCCTCTTCCCCTCCTCCATGACGACATCACGGAGCTGGTGGATGTTGGAGACCTCGCGCTCCTCCAACTTTCATTTGAGGATGTCCCACAGATGCTCAATAGGGTCTGGAGACATGCTTGGCCAGTCCATCACCTTTACCCTCAGCTTCTTTAGCAAGGCACTGCAGTGGTCATCTTGGAGGTGTGTTTGGGGTCGTTATAATTTTGGAATACTACCCTGCGGCCCAGTCTCTGAAGGGAGGGGATCATGCTCTGCTTCAGTATGTCACAGTACATGTTGGCATTCATGGTTCCCTCAATGAACTGTAGCTCCCCAGTGCCGGCAGCACTCATGCAGCCCCCAGACCATGACACTCCCTAGAGGTGTACCTAATACAGTTCGCTGTGTGCTCAGGGTTCAGAACTTTTGTTTTTTCGGGAAGAAGGTCTGACCCTTTAACTTAATTTGCTATTTTTTTTTTTTTTGTTTATGTTAAACCAACGGCAGGTGGCTGGAGGAATAAAATCGGCGTGACTCAGCCCCCGTCCCGGCGTAATACGCTGACAATAAAGTTTCTCGGAGGGAGCTGTCAGTCCGGAAACCCTCCCGTACCACTCAGGCTGTAGCTGTTGACTCGGCTTTGAATGGCTTCCTGCGGGCCGTCCTACACAAGGCCCGACTGATGTCACCTTTGTTTTTATAATCAGCCGCATTCACAGGCCCCTCAATGGCTCATTACCAGCAGCTGCCTTCAAGAGCCGCTCACACTCTTCCCATTCCTTATACATATTTTACTTTTTATTTTTTATTTTTGGATCTTTTGCATTTTTAAAGGGAAGTTATAATATCAAGGAGTCATAATTTAAAACCTAAACTTTTTGGTGGAATTGGAGTTTAGACCCCCCCCCTGTCCATGTCACCGTTTAGGAGATCACCCTCTCTATCTGTCCTGGTGACCACTCATCCTAAGCTGAGGTTTGGGCCAAACCTATTGGAACCTGTTGCATCATAGCAGGCCACTGGGCCAATCAAATGCAGCTGAAGAATCGACCTGGGATGCGGGTGACATCATCAACCTATTATGGCCACATTTGGACGATGTCATTGACCAAACTTGGCCATGTGACCATTTTAGGTCTTTGATGTCACATGCAGCCACACGTAATAAAGGGATAGGGATGTTGGTGATATGATTGAGCCAATATGGCCACATGGCCACACTTAGACAATGTCATTGACCAAACTTGGCCACGTGCCCATTTTAGGTCTTTGATGTCACATGCAGCCACAGGTAATAAATGGGTAGGGATGTTGGTAACATCATTGAGCCAATATGGCCACATGGCCACACTTAGACAATGTCATTGACCAAATATGGCCATGTGCCCATTTTTTGTCTTTGATGTCACATGCAGCCACACGTAATAAAGGGGTAAGGATGTTGGTAACATCATTGAGCCAATATGGCCACATGGCCACACTTAGACAATGTCATTGACCAAACTTGGCCATGTGACCATTTTAGGTCTTTGATGTCACATGCAGCCACATGTAATAAAGGGGTAGGGATGTTGGTGACATCATTGAGCCAATATGACCACATGGCCACACTTAGACAATGTCATTGACCAAACTTGGCCATGTGCCCATTTTAGGTCTTTGATGTCACATGCAGCCACACGTAATAAAGGGGTAGGGATGTTGGTGACATCATTGAGCCAATAATGGCCACATGGCCACACTTAGACAATGTCATTGACCAAACTTGGCCATGTGCCCATTTTTGGTCTTTGATGTCACATGCAGCCACATGTAATAAAGGGGTAGGGATGTTGGTGACATCATTGAGCCAATATGGCCACATGGCCACACTTAGACAATGGTCATTGACCAAATATGGCCATGTGGCCATATTAGGTCAATTATATCACCAGCATTGCCGCCCAACAGCCGCAGGTCCAAGGGGCAGGGATATGGTGACATTGTTGACCCAGTATGGTCCCATTTCCTTAATTGGACACTATCATTGACCACATATGACCATGTGGCCACATTGGGTTAATATCACCAGCATCCCCACCGCACAGCTGCTGACCATGTGGCCACATTAGGTTAATATCACCAGCATCCCCACTGCACAGCTGCATGGTAGAAAGGGGTAAGAAGGCTGAGGACCTCATTGACCCAACATGGCCACATGGCCATCTTCGGACAATGTCATTGACCAAATACGGCCCTGTGCCCATTTTAGGTCAATGTCTCCAGCATTCCCTCCCTGCAGCCACACATAATTTAGGGGTAAGGATTTTGGGGACATCATTGAGTTAATATGGTTACATGGTCACATCTGGACAATGTCAATTGTCACTTCATATTAGGTCAATGATATCATCAGCATCCTTGTCCCTTTGCAAGGTGTGGCTGGGATGGTAATGCTGGTGACATCATTGATCTAATATGGCCACATGGCTACACTTGGACAAGTGACATTAGGTCAATGATATTATCAACATGTCCACCCCCCAGCCAGACGTTACAAAGGGGCAAGAAGACTGGTGACATCATTGTCCTAATATGGCCACATGGCCATCTTTGGACAATGTCATTGACCAAAGATGGCCCTGTGCCCATTTTAGGTCAATGTCACCAGTATTCCCGCCCTGCAACTACAATAGGTAGGGATGCTGGGGACATCATTGACCTAATATGACCACATGGCTACACTTGTCAAGTGACATTGTCCAGGTGTGGCCATGTGGCCATATTAGGTCAATATTATCACCAAGATGTCCGCCCTGCAGCCACACGTTACAAAGGGGCAGGGATGTTGGTGACATCATTGACCTAATATAACTACATGGCCACACCTGGCCAATGTCACTTGTCCAAGTGTGGCCATATTAGGTCAATGATGCCACCAGCATCCCCACCCCACATTACAAAGGGAAGGGTATGCTGATGACATGGTTGATCTAATTTCCCAGAAATAGTTGGTTTGGCTGGCGGCCTGCTATCATCTGATGGCTTCCCGCAGGCCCTGGGTTTGGCCCAAGCGCTAACTCATTGCTAATAACTAGCTGCTGGCCCAATCAGCTGTGGGTGGGAAATTCTCCATTCCGCAGCTGGCAAGTTTGGTGACAGCGTTGAATGAATATGCCCACATAGCCATACTTGACCAATGCCATTGACCAAATATGGCAATGTGGCTATAATAGGTCAATGATGTTGCCAGTATTCCCGCCCTGCAGCCGCACCTTGCAAAGGGGCGGGGATGCTGGTGACATCATTGGCCTTATTTTCCAGACACAGATCATTTGGCTGGTGGCCTGCTATCATGTGGCAGCTTCCCGTAGGTGTGGGAGGAACTGGGCTCGGGTCAAACCTTAGTTCATGACTATTACCAGAGATGTCACCCAAACAGGAACAGAGGAGACATTTTCAGATGGGGACACTTGTTCCTGTTATAACTGTCCAAGATGAGATTGTGAGCATTGACCCTGGTACAGAAAATGATGGGGAAATTCAAACATTTTCAGCTTTAACAGGATGAACAGAAGGTAACAGGGAATCTGCTGTGTGACAGAGCTGTGCAAATCTCAGGACTGGATACACAGAAATACATATCCTTTGGCAGGTAAAAATCTCCCTATAAGTATTTAATCTGTGTATTTAGCAGTTTGCTGGGAGTTCAGCTCTGAAAAATATCCGCTGAACTCTTTCACACTACATTTCGAGTGGCAGTGTAAGCAGCCATCTTGAAACATTGGTTTGATGGTTAAAAATAAAAAGACGCCAACGGGTAATGCACAGAAAATCGTATATAAGAGGAGGGGAAAAAAATCAATTCCGTGCAGCTTGTATGCTTGTAATCCTATTAGTACAGAGTAATCTTACAGGCCCAAAGTTTGCCGGGGGAAAATGCGCAAAGTGTGAACAACAAGAGTGAATAATTGTTTCTGGGAGGTCTGCTTCCACCGATCCTTTACATGTATCCTTCATGGATAAGGAAGAGAAGAAGCAGCCATGTTAAGGCATTATTTATGACAGTGGATCCTTCATTCATGAGATAGATCCTTCATTTATGATGGCAGAGCCTTTATTTATGAGGTAGATCCTATATTTATGAGGTAGATCCTTCATTCATTACATAAATCCCTTATTTATGATGAGACCTCCTTTATTCAGGATGTAGATTCTTCATTTATGACAGTAGATCCTTATTTTATGTTGGTAGATCCTTCATTCATGATGGCACATCCTTTATTCATGACGACGATATTTAATTTATGATGGTAGATCATTTATGATGGCAGATCCTTAATTCATGATGCTAGATCCTTCATTCATGATGGCACATCCTTTATTCATGACGACGATATTTAATTTATGATGGTAGATCATTTATGATGGCAGATCCTTAATTCATGATGCTAGATCCTTCATTCATGATGGTAAATCCTTCATTCATGACATAGTTCCTTCATTTATGATGGTAGATTCTTCATTCATGACATAGATTCTTTTTTTTATGAAGGTGGACCCTTCATTCATGATGGGACCTCTTTTATTCATGATATAGATCCTTCATTTATGATGGTA
Source organism: Lithobates sylvaticus (assembly GCA_028564925.1). Taxonomy (NCBI): domain Eukaryota; kingdom Metazoa; phylum Chordata; class Amphibia; order Anura; family Ranidae; genus Lithobates; species Lithobates sylvaticus. Next base: position 25,388,843 of record CM053038.1, read on the forward strand.
GATAATTTATGATGGTAGAACCTTCATTCATGACATAGATCCTTTGTTTATGATGATAGATCCTTAATTTATGATAGTAGATCCTTCATTGATGGTGGTAGATGCTTCATTCATGAGGTAGATGCTTCATTCATGATGGCAGATCCTCCATTCATGACATAGTTCCTTCATTTATGATGGTAGATTCTTTTTTCATGACATAGATCCTTCATTTATAATGATAGATCCTTCATTCGTGACATAGATCCTTCATTTATGATGTTAGATCCTTCATTCATGACAGTTTATCCTTCATTCATGACATAGTTCCTTCATTTATGATGGTATATCCTTCATTTATGATATAGCTCCTTCTTTTATAAAGGTGGATCCTTCATTCATGATGGGACCTCTTTTATTCATGACATAGATCCTTAATTTATGATGGTAGATCCTTCATTCATGATGGTAGATCCTTCAATCATGACATAGCTCCTTCTTTTATGAAGGTGGATGCTTCATTCATGATGGGACCTCTTTTATTCATGACATAGATCCTTAATTTATGATGGTAGATCCTTCATTCATGATGGTAGATCCTTCAATCATGATGGTAGAGCCTTCATTTATGATGGTAGATTCTTCATTCATGACATAGCTCCTTCTTTTATGAAGGTGGATGCTTCATTCATGATGGGACCTCTTTTATTCATGACATAGATCCTTCATTTATGATGGTAGATCATTTATGATGGTAGATCCTTAATGCATGATGATAGATCCACTCGCCCCAGTCCCCCCCCCCCCCCCAGGTTTTTTCTACTTTGCCTATTCATTTTTAATTTCAGAAACAGGAATTTTCTGATCAAACTTCTGTTTGTTTTTCCAATCTGTAATCTTCTGGTTGTTTGAAAGCCAATTTATGGATAAGGTAAAGAAGGAGCAGCCATATTAGGGCACCATTCATGATGGTAGACCTACTTATCCTTTTGAAAAGAAAGAAGATAGACCAATATCAACATTTGGCTTCTGTGATTGTCTTTCATTAACAGTTAAAGGACAACATGATTTTAGAGTAACAGAATCCTTCTTCAGGGCTTTAAAAATGTATGGTAGACCTTGATATCTATTTGAGATACAAAAAAAGTTGCCCATACCAACCATTGAGGCCTAATTCCCAGCATGCACAGTATTCACAGTGACAGCCCTGGTTTATGTGGGGGTGGCTCAAAAAATCTTTTGGGGGAGGGGACATAGACAAAAAGTCCCCTATGTGATGTATTTTGGTGGAAGGTTCTCTTTAATGAGACATCAGGAACCTAGACCCCTGATGTCTCACCTGTTCTCCATTGAAATAAATAAAACAAATGCAGTGCAGATCGCACTGTATTAATTTCTTGCCCAGCCACGTGTCACGGGGACCCGGAAGTGGTATTTTATACGTCGCTTTCGGGTCAGTAAAAAAAAGGGGTATAAACCAGAACAAAATACATCCCGAAAAGAAGAATTAAAAAAAAATGCATACCTCCCAAACGTCCCGGATTCTGCGGGACTGTCCGAGGATTTCCACAAAATCTGAGCGTCCCGCAACTCTGGGCTGAGTGTTTGTTGGTTTCTTACTTTTTCAAGTTTTAAGTTTTAGAGGTGTGAGGGTAATTTTTATTTCTGTTCAAGCAAATTTCACCTAAGAAGCTCAATAATGGATGCTCTCTGCCCATTTAATTGACGGCTAAATTAGTAACTACGCAGCAAAAATTATTTCAACCCATTCATTCCAGTTGTGATAATTATGTGATGGAAAATAAAGTTTATATGCAACCTCACTCTGTTAAGCAGTATTAGCCCCCGTACACACGGTCGGAAATTCCGACGGATTTTGTCCGACACTGGTGTTGCATACACACGGTCGGACAAAGTTGTCAGAAAATCCGATCATTCTGAACGTGGTGACGTTCGTTGCGTACGACGGAACTACGTGGAGGCTAGTAGCCAATAGCTTTGGTCTCATAATTTGATCTGAGCATGCGTGGCACTTTGTCCGTCGGAATTCTGTAAACACGATCGGAAAAAGTCAGATCGCATTTTGTTGTCGGTTTGTTTGCTTTTGAGTTTAAGCCCCCGTCGGAAATTCTGACGGAAAAAGTCTGATGGAAGATCACCAAGTGAAAATTGAGGGGAAAAAGGCTAAAAAAAAAAAAACGAATGCAGCCGCCACATCTAATAATTGATAAGCTGCAATATTTTACAATTGTGGTTTTGGGTTTTATACCGCTTTAATAAATAGGAGGGGGGGGGGGGGGGGGGGGGGGGGGGGGGGGGGGGGGGGGGGGGGGGGGGGGGGGGGGGGGGGGGGGGGGGGGGGGGGGCATTGTATCCAGTGCTTGTTTTTTTTTTTCTGGCAGTTTCCTGCGCGCTTCATTATCTGCCGTAATTAATCACCAGTAGCTCTCTCGTGCTTGGGCTCTTCATCCATCTCCCCCCGGCCCGTCAGACCTGGCAGGAGGCTCTCGGTGGCACTCCACAACGAGCCAGTGTCTTTAATACCACCCGCCTTCACATCTCGGAAGCTCCCCGCTGCTTCCCCTGTGTTTATATTAAGACGCTTTTGTACAAATAAAATCAACTGTAATTAGGACTCTTTTTGTCCCCAAACAAAGGCGGTTTAATGATAGTCTTGATAAGGATTGCTTATTAATATCCCATCCTTGAGGGGCTCCCGTCACCCTCCCTAATCGCGGGAAATATGCCGCTAATTAATCAATTTGAAGACATCCCGTGCTTTGTTTTAGGGGAGAATAGACTGATTTTTTGAGGAGGATGCTCGAAATTTGGCCCAAACAAGCTAATCTGTCTTCCGATTGACACAAGGGCTCAGAGGATGATGAGGAAGTTTGTAAAATGCTGAAAGGGATATTTTGCTATTTTGTTTTTTTTTTATTACGTTTTTTTTTTGTTTCACCTGCTGAAGCTCTGGGCAATTTCTTGGCACATTTTTTGCAATAATTCAAAAAGTTTATAGTTTTAAAAATGTCGGCATCTTGGTCATACCACCCAGCTTTCTGAGAAGGGACGTGCAATTGGAGACTGCAGCTGTACCCAGCCCCAGATACACTAGTAAAGTATAGAAAACCACACATGGTTAATTGGGTGGCAGGGTCCTTAATGGGTGCTAAACCACACCATAATTTATATAACAAAATAATAATACAAAACTTTATTAAAACAATGCAGATAAAATACATCAGGCCGTCAAATTTGCCTGCCCAAATTTGACACGTTTCGACACTTAGCTCTTGGCCCCCAAATATACGGGTACAGTATATTAAACCACAAATGGTTAAACGAGTGGCAGAGCCCTAATTGGTACCATAAAAACCACACCATACTTGGCCGACTTTTAAAGACGGCGGCATCTCGTTTATACCACCCAGTTTTTTTTAGCATGCAAAAGGGATAGATACACTAGTACAGTATAGAAAACCACACATGGTTAAATCTGTGGCAGGGTCCTTAATGGGTACTAAACCACACCATATTTATATAAAACAATACAAAACTTTATTAAAACAATACAGTTAAAATACACCAGGCCTTTAAGTTTGCCTGCCCAAAGCCCAACACTTTTTGACAGTTTGCTCTTAGCCCCAAGTACACCAGTGCAGTATAGAAAACCACAAATGGTTAAATGAGTGGCAGGGTCCTTAACTGGTACCATAAAAACCACGCCATATTTATATTAAAGAATATAAAACTTTAGTAAAGCAATACAGTTAAAATACACCAAGCCATCAAGTTTGCCTGCCCAAAGCCTGACACATTTCAACATTTAGCTCTTGGCCCCAAAAACACTAGTGCAGTAAAGAAAACCACTAATGGTTAAACAGGTGGCAGGGTCCTCAATGAGTACTATATAAATCACAACATATTTATATAAAAAAAAAACATAATGCAAAACTTAATTAAAACAATACAGTTAAGATACACCAGGCCATCAAATTTGCCTGCCCAAATCCTGACACGTTTCGACACTTCCTCATGGGCTACACATTGGACCTTTATAAACAAATAAACAGAAAATAAGCAACATAATAAAGAAAAAAAAAACATCTTTGATATTATGCGTATTAATACCCTCCCCTTTCCGAAGGACATACAGTGTAATTGCAATCAAAAATGCCTGCCAAAGTCTCAACACGTTTCGACACCTTGCTCTTACACATTGGACATTTATAAAAAGTAAACAGAAAATAAGCAACACAAAAAGAGAAAACATTTACATTTCTTTCAGCACTTTTGTGGGATCTCTGCAGTAGTCCAGTTCTTCCATTCCCTCCTGTTCACATTCACCAGCATGTTTTTATTTTGTCCCGGTTCAGGCCAGTTGCGATTGACCATATGATATGCATATAATGTAAGCAACTGAATTATAGCTTATGATTACTCTTGAGGTGAATTAAAACATTTACTTTTTTGTGTTGCTTATTTTCTGTTTGTTTTTTAAATACGGTAAATGTCCAATGTGCACCCACTGAGGAAGAGCTAGGTGTCGAAACATGTCGAGACTTTGGGCAGGCATATTCAGTTGGGATTGCATTGTATGTCCTCTGGAAAGGGGAGGGTTTTTCCACTGATACCGTTATGAATGATATCAAAGAAAAAAAAAAAACATTTTACTTTTTGTGTTGCTTATTTTCCTTTTTTATTTAAAAATAAAAGTCCAATGTGTAATCCCTGAGGGAGAGCTAAATGTCAAAGACATTGGCAGGCTAATTTGATTGCAATGTTCTCTGGAAAGGGGAGGGTTTGAGCACTGATAACATTATGCATAATATTAAAGAAAAATACATTTAAAACATTTTCTTATTTGTGTTGCTTTTGTTTATTTTTTATAAATGTCCAATGTGTAACCCTGAGGAGGAGCTAACTGTAGAAACGCGTCAGTTTGGGCAGGCAAATTTGATGGCCTGGTGTATTTTTTTGTGTATTGTTTTAGAAACAACAACTTTTTTTATATAACTATGGTGGGGTGTATATAGTACCCATTAAGGACCCTGACACCCATTTAACCATTTGTGGCTTTCTATACTGTACACTGTAGTGTGCTGCAACATACGTGTGTTGGAGTTGCTTTGCCTTAGAACAATGTTCTCCAAACTGTGGGCCAGGAGCCAGATATTGCTTGCTCTCGGGGGGGGGGGGGGCACTATTTCCACACTGATATCAACAATGGGGCATAATTCCCTCCACTGACACCAATGAAGGGGCAGAATTCCTCCCAATTACGCCAACGATGGGGCACAAATCTTCCCAATGACACCAACAATGGGGCCCAATGACACCAATGATGATGCTCAATTCCTCCCACTGACAACAAAGATGAGGCGTTCTGTATTCACACTGATATCAGGACCTTTTCTACTCTTAATAGCCACAGTCGGGCCCCCGGTAATTCTGATGGACAGTATATTGATAATTACCCCTGACCATTAAGATACCATTAAAAATGAATAGCGCACAAAACGCACTAACGTACATAATGCGCATTGCGGTAATTTTTGCGTTAATATGCCAAATGCTTATGGCAAAGCACCACAGTGAAAAAATGTGTTTTGGCCCTTGCAATCAGATTGTAAAGTGAATGGTCAGCTTGGGTCGCGTGACCACTTTAGCGACGTTCCCTTTTAGACGAACGCACAAAAAAAAAGACAGTAGAATTGTCTCGGCTGTCGACTTAATGGAAGTCTCTCTCGCCACCATCCAGCGCTATACGTTCAGAAAAATACTCTGTATACATATATTCGGGGTCAGGCATGACTTGACAGAAGAGTGGCGCGGGGGCCCGATATTACCGGCGACCCCCGTTGACCTTCCATGCGACGCTGACAGCCTTCAATCTGCGAAACCCGTTAGAATTCAGCCGTCACCTTTGGGTCCAGATTGAAAAGCTCCGGCGCCTTCTATTATAAAGTCTTCATATTATTTTTTCTCTCCCCCCCCTCTCGTCTGCCTCTTTCTAAACCTCTTATCAACTGCAAACATGCTTTTATGAGTCTTTGCCATGCGTCCGCTCTCCCCGGTGACTTAACCCCCAAGCATTGTTTGTGAGCTGGAGGGTTTATAAAAGCCTCTGCTCAATGGATATGGAGATTGGGATTGGACTGGTGGGGGTTGGGTTTTTGTTGGGTTGGGGTGGGGTGGGGGGGGGGGGGGTGGTAGATAGAGAGGAAAAGGGCCAACTGTTTGTCACAGAAGGTCATGGCAAAATGTATATTGACTCATAGGGAGTGCAGCTTACATCGCGGCTGAATACACAGACCTTAGAGGGTATCTATAACTCTTTGAAGGTTCTGTTTTAGATATTCATGTGGTTGTGTGTAGCCAACTTATCAGGTATCATCTTATCAGTATGTGTTATATTTCAAAAGCCCTATTTGCTTATTAAGTCGTGCTTCCTGACTAACAGTGTGCAGTGATTGTGCTTGGCTGCTCCTTTTTACTTAAAAAAATTGGTAAACCCAATCGCTGAAATCTCATACAAGGGGGGTGTCTACATGAGCGTTAAAGATGCTTGGCTTGCAAAGGCTTCGAAAATGTGCTTCACACTCGCCTTTGGGTTTTTAGGCGTTATTTTATTACAATTCCTCCCATTGACACCAATGATGGGGCACTATTCCTCCCACTGACACCAATGATGGGGCACTATTCCTCCCACTGACACCAATGATGGGGCACTATTCCTCCCACTGACACCAATGATGGGGCACTATTCCTCCCACCGACACCAGTGATGGGACACTATTCCTCCCACTGATACCAATGATGGGAAACTATTCCCCCCACTGACACCAGTGATGGGACACTATTCCTCCCACTGACACCAGTGATGGGACACTATTCCTCCCACTGATACCAATGATATGGGACTATTCCTCCTACTGATACCAATGATGGGACACTATTCCTCCCACTGACACCAACAATGGGACACTATTCCTCCCACTGATACTGAAGATGGGGTACTATTACTCCCACTGACACCAATGATAGGGCACTACTCCTCCCACTGACAGAAATGACCGACCACTATTCCTTCCACTTATACCAATGATGGGGCACTAATCCTCCCACTGATACCAAAAATGGGGCTCTGTTCATTCCACTGACAGCAACAATTGGGGGCAGATCCTAGCAGTGAGACCAACAATTCAGCACCATTTCTTCCACTGAGGCTGATTAGGGGCACTATTCCTCCCACTGCACCAATGATGAGGTATTGTTCCTCCCATTGACATCAATGATGAGGCACTATTCTTCCCACTGATACCAATGATGGGGTACTATTCCGGCCACTGACACCAATAATGGGACACTAGTCTTCCCCTTGATACCAACAGTAGAACACCATTCCTTCCACTGACACCAATGATGGGACACTATTTTCTCCACTGACACTAATCATGGGGAACTATTCCGCCTACTGACACCAATGATGAGGCACTATTTTCTCCACTGACAGTAATTATGGGGAACTATTCCACCCACTGACACCAATGATAGGGCACTATTCCTTCTTCCACTAGCCATAGGTGCTCCCACTGACCCCCCATCCTTGGGGGATGATTTTCTCCCACTGACAACCTGACACCGGTGATGGGGCACCATTCCTCCCACTGACAACAATGATGGGGCACTATTCCCTCCACTGACACTAATGATGGGGCAGTATGTTCTCCTACTGATGGGGCACTATCCCCCCCCCCCACTGACACCAAAGATGGGGAAATATTCCTTCCGTTGACACCAATGATGGGACACTATTTTCTCCACTGACACTAATGATGGGGACCTATTCCGCCCACTGACACCAATGATGAGGCACTATTTTCTCCACTGACACTAATAAAGGGGAACTATTCCGCCCACTGACACCAATGATGGGACACTATTCCTTCTTCCAATAGCCATAGGTGCTCCCACTAACCCCCCCCATCCTTGAGGGATGATATTCTACCACTGACCACCTGACACCAGTGATGGGGCACTATTCCTTCCACTGACACCAGTGATGATGCACTATTCCTCCCACTGACACCAGTGATGTGGCACTATTCCTTCCACTGACACCAGTGATGGGGCACTATTCCTTCCACTGACACCAATGATGGGGCATGATCCCTTCCACTGACACCATGATGGGGCACTATTCCTCCTTCCACTGGCCATACATCCTCGGTTTATTTTACTCCAACTGACCACCAAACCATGTTATTTTTTTCATTAAAAAAACTTCCTATATACAGTATGTGTCTCTCCTGCCACTGTAGACTTTTTCTGGCTCTCGTCTTTGGTGATCTTCCGACTATCTGTAAACAAGTTAAAATGCATCTCTCTTCCAGCCCACGCTGGAGAAGGTGAAGGAAGGGGGGGGGGGGTGTAGCCCAGACCCCAGTAGCCCCGGTTATTAGTCAGAGCGGAGAAAAAAATGAATAAATTCTAGAAGATGAGCAAGTGCAAATGGCGCTGTGTGGCGGCTCCTTCCGCGCTCTGCCGCCTGGCAGGGTGGCCCATTATTGTTTTTATTACCAAAAGTCAACAGATAAATGCATTCACTTCTGTGCGCTTTGTGCATCAGAGGAAGGCAGCGTCTACGAGAAGTGCCCAGCGTGGGAGCGTGTCTTTCGTGGCGGCTGTTAGCGGGCTCAGCTCTGAGAAATGCCTTTAATCACAGATTCTTCTGTCTTCCTTTTTATTCGCTTTTGAGGATCGCTGGGAACGGGCTCGCCACCTGTAGCAATCAGCCCATCGTCCCCCGCTAGCAACAATGGGCCTTCCTTCTGGCACGGGTCCTCCAAAGCCATTTCTGGGTCGCTGTCACCAAAAAGATGACTTTTTTGGATCCTGCGATATAGAACGTCTTCCCATTTATGTATAGATATAAATGGGGGGGGGGGGGGGGGTTAAAGGATTACTCCACCCAAAAGTGGACCTCACTATAGGTGGAGGTCGGTGGTTGAGTTGGCCTTTGACTTCCTAGAGGTCTTGGATTTTCCAACAGTGACATTTCCCAATGTCCACCTGAGAGTTTTGGGTGTTCCTTCCCACCGTTTTGTCTTCCAGATGAGCTCAGACTGAACAGGCTGTATGTTAGAGCGTGGGACTGTGTGGCTCACTGTTTCAGTTGACCATTGTTGGCTGTTGTAGGTGTTCCCTGGTGGGCCAGGACTTCGCCACATGATATTTTATTTTGAGACGAAACCTGCTTGGTTGAGTCACCCCCTGGCTGTATATAAGAAGCCAGGGGGTGAGAAACAAGCAGTGAGATCCCCAGCCATAGTTCCCAACTCTGTTTCTGTCCAGCTCGAGGGTTCTGCAATAGGTGGGAAATTTCACACAGAAAGCAGTAAAACCCAACTGAGTTTCTGAGCCTTTCCTGACACCAACCAGGGATCACTATTCCTCCCACTGACACCAATGATGGGGGAATATTCCTTCCACTGACACCAACCAGGAATCACTATTCCTCCCACTGACACCAATGATGGGGTACTATTCCCCCTACTGATACCAATGATGGGGCACTATTCCTCCCACTGATACCAATGATGGGGCACTATTCCTCCCACTGATACCAATGATGGGGGAATATTCCTTCAACTGATACCAACCAGGGATCACTATTCCTCTCACTGATACCAATAATGGGGAACTATTCCTCCCAATGACACCAACAATGGGCACTATTCCTCCTACTGACACCAAAAATGGGTCACTATCCCCCCCACCACCAATGATGGGAAACTATTCCTCCCACTGATACCAATGATGGGGCACTATTCCTCCCACTGATGCCAATGATGGGGGAATATTCCACCTTTTGACACCAATGATGGGGCTCTATTCCTCCCACTGACATCAATAATAGGGCACTATTCCTCCCAATGACACCAACAATGGGCAATATTCCTCCTACTGACACCAAAAATAGGTCACTACCCCCCACTCCCCGACCACCAATGATGGGGCACTATTTCTCCCACTAATACAAATGATGAGGAACTATTCCTCCCAATGACACCAACAATGGGCACTATTCCCCCTACTGACACCAAAAATGGGTCACTACCCCCCCCCCCCACCAATGATGGGGCACTGTTCCTCCCACTGATACCAATGATGAGGAACTATTTCCCCCACTGACACTAATGATGGGGTACAATTCCTTCCCCTGAAACCAATGATGGGACAATATTCCTCCCAATGAAACCAATGATGGGAACTTTTCACCCCACTGACACCAGTGATGGAGCACTATTCCTCCCACTCAAACCAATAATGGGGCACTATTCCTCCCACTGACACCAATGATGGGACACTATACCTCCCACTGACACCAATCAAGGGACACTATTCCTCCCACTGACACCAATGATGAAGCACTATCCCTCCCACTGACACCAATTACGGGGCACTGTATCTCCCACTGACACCAACAATGGGGCTTCTTATATGCCAGATCTCCTCCACGAGGTCACAGAAGGCCAATAAAATCCTGATGGAGGTCGGGTCCCCAAGGCTGTCCAAAAATGTTTAGAAAGTTGCTGTCCGAAAATGTTTTAATTTTGGTTTACGTGAACGGCCCATTTAAAAACGCCCTACAGTGGGAACGTGCAAACAAAACGTGCGCACGTTGCGATGTGTTACTGCCCTTAAACAGTCCTGAACACCCGGGGGGCGGGAAGGATTGGCGATTGGCAGTGGTCACATGACCAGAAGCTGGTCTCACTGGATACCGATCTTTAGTTCAGACCGAGAGCCGTCACCAATAGCTTAGCCTTTGTGCCGGGAGCGCGCTTTCGGCACATGAACTTCGGCCATCCAGTGACCCATATGCGTGACGTTAAAGCACGCCGTTTAGCCGTCGCACATAGGAGTTGTAAAGGGGCTTAAGACAATTCTCAAATGTTTAAAGAAAAAAAAAAACGGTAAAAAGACTATAAGGAGAGATGATTTAGCCGCGGTATCAGAGGTGGTCAAGGCGTGAAAACGCGGGTCAGCTGACACGCCTGGCGTCAGCGATGAAGAGAGACCGGTGATTGACAGTATAAAAAAAAAGACGGCGAGAA